>JAJLUV010000022.1:0-200422 GCA_030564445.1 Kodamaea leandrae | reverse complement strand
AGGGACATCTAAAACACCCGTACCGCAATAGTGAAGGGACATCTAAAACACCCGTACCGCAATAGTGAAGGGACATCTAAACACCCGTACCGCAATAGTGAAGGGACATCTTTTTCACTCTAACCAATTTCATTTTACAACCTCAGAGAGTTTGTTACACTTCATCATTAGCCACTTTCCATTATATGCTTGCTTACCTCCAGTCATCAATAGTCGATCATTTCAGCTCCTAATCAGATTCTCTCAAAAATCCTTACTTTATGCATTATTAACCGGTGTCCTGCCATCTAATAGCTCACAAGTGAGCTAACTATCAACAGATGTCTACAGAAGATTGCAAGAAATGTCGCATAAGTTCACTATCAATGATTTCATAATCCAAATAAGTCACCTTAATGCAAAATCTGGAAGAAAAGTGGTCCCAAGTTTTGTTGCAAAATAGTCTTGACTGCTGCATCCAAGACGGTGAAAAGTCCCATAGGAGTTCCTGGAATAAACAAATTACTTGCCCTGTCGTATCTCTTACATCCCTGGATTGGAGTAGCACCGTTCAAAACCTTCTTGATCCAAGCAAAAGCTGCTGGAGAACCGCTAATGAACTCGGTGATGTGGCCATTAAGAACGTCGACGTTGAACTCAATAGAAGGAGCACCAAGCGAGCACCAGTTGTTGTATGTTCTCAATGGCTGGTCAAATGGAACCACCTCATCAAGCTTGGACTCAAAGATGAACAATGGGATCTGAGGAACCTCCGTAGGCTTGTCCAACAATCCCAATGTGTTCTCCTTAAGAATTGGAAGGGTAATGTTATTGCGGAAAAGGTCCCAGCCAGTTGTAATTGCAGGTTTAGGTCCAGAGAACCACTTGGTGAAAGCAAACTTCAAAATGTTAGGAATAAGACACAGGTTAGCGCCAATAGCCAAATCGTCCTTCCTGTCAGGTCTAACAACGTTACCCACAAGCTCCTTAAGCTGAGGGTATTCGTTACTCAAACCAGATAAACTTCCAGCAGTCAAACCAGCAAATGGACCACCCTCAATCGACTGTGCAGTAGCAGTGACGTTCGTGACGAATCCACCCAAAGCAGCACCGAGCAAGTTTGGCTTCAAGTCTGGAGCATAAGTAGGTTGCAAAGCTGCGGCCCAACCAGAGGCAAGAGATCCACCAGAGTAACCGAACAACATCGTCTTTGCAGTTGGTTTAATACCTGATAATCCTGACTTCAACACACCTCTAATAGAGTCCAAAGTAGCATGACCAGATTGTCTACCAGCAGTGAAAGCAGCCTTTGGTCCTTCGTAATCAGGAACGTTAACAAAGAAACCTTCTTCAAGATAGGCCTGGATAATTATCATTTCGGCCTGCGAGTTGATAGTGGAAATGATAGGAGCTCCCTTCTCAAGCGCATAGGAGTTAGCACAGTCTGGAGAAGAAGAGTCCTCGGCAATCTGGTGAGAAACCAACTTGGATGGGTCAGAATTGTATGGCTCGATCACGGTAGTGACAATTGCGTTTGGGTTACCGTGAGAATCAGTAGAACGAACAAGCAATTGCCAAGTGTTCTTGACCTTGACTGGAATCACAATGCCTCTCAACTCATTAGGAATGGTTCTGTTCTTGAGAATAGTACCAGGAGCTGCAGACTCAAAACCAGCTGGCGCTTGGTAGAAAGAGTCTTGCGACGGTGGAGTTGCAAAGAGAGAAGCTGGGGCAGCCAATGCACCAGAGAGGATCAGCAAGAAAACCAAGGAGATGAACTGCATAGTTGTTGTTGTTGGTGAAGAAGGATTCACATGTCGTCTTTGCTGGTATTTATACAATTCTAAGATTCAAACGGATCTGCCAATTATTGCAAGGTTTTGCACCCACCGGGTAATACTGATCATTTTAGATTTGGCGGAAACTACCTCTTTGGAACCATGCATGGAATTTGCAGCTAGAAAATATAGAGCCAATTCGCGTTATGTGCCTTTAATCCATGAAACATGTAACAAAAGACTTGGATATATGCGTCGCGCTTTATCACTCGTCTTGGAAGAGGACAGAAGCGCGCAACGTTAAATCAAACAATACTGTTAAAATGGTCAACTTAGTGCTACCCGGACAATTAAAGATCTCGTTAGGCTTTTGTTTCATCATCGCGCTAATCAATGTATGAGAATTGTATGGTACGATGCTCAAAATGCAAGATTATTTAGTTTTTGTAAATCATTTCACGGTGGGGTTATCAATCATCTGTCCTGTTGCCAATCCCAGACCCTTTTGCGCTTCTTCGCCATTTTTGTGACGCCTTTCCGTATTTTGCGAGACAATATCTTCATTGGATCGTCCTTAAGCCTTCGTTGGAAATAAAGCTTGGCCATAGCTTAAATGGTGAACCGAGGTCCAATGTCACTCGTATTGGGACGCAGGCACAAGGGCGAGGTTGTAGATAGGTTTATTATTCTCGTTTACCATTCCTTTGTTATCTGGTACCGTCAAAGAAACTTCCTGGGAGTGTTTACTACCAAAGTTTGGCCATTCCACCTAATGGCTACACCTCTTGCTGTACACAGACTCCGTGCTATTTGCGGAGATTTCTGGTACCCCACATAAATGTGTCGGCCGTTCCGTGAGGTACAAACACTTTATGGCATATTTTGCAACAACGCTCAAGGCATCAACAACACCCTCTCCAAATTTACCCCACACCTGCAAAATCAACCCGGTTGCAAACACTTGGCTCACCACCAAGGTGAGCTCCAAAAGTGGTTGGAGTTGATCTCTATTGGGCGACCGGAGATAAACTTCACCGGCTTTCTGCCGACACGCGTAGGCTGTCTAATTCACGTCACTGAACTGGCATCAACGGATGATTCGATTGCATTGTCTACAAACGAGACCAAGTTCTAGAACTTTATGACCGTTTTCTCAGATTGAAACCATACACCTAGTAGCCAACTGTCAATCCGTGATCTCGTCTTCAAGTGAGAAGAGAACGTCTTGTATCTTCTAGATCGGCAGTGCTTCCTATCAAAGCGTGTTTCTGCAGCTCCTCTTCAAGATCCCACAGATGACCATCAGCGCGACGCGTGTTGTGAAACTGATGTCAGACATCTAAAAAAATATGCAAGACTTCCAAACATTGTAATTCGCTTCCCCGAGGACGGTCAGTTAAAAAAACTACATTAGAAGATAGTAAAGTAGAGTTGGTTACCAATTGTGAACTTGTTGTTAATGGCTTTCTTCGAAAGTGATTGAATCTGTAATCTTCATCGTGCAAGTTACAGGGGTTTCGTCAATGTGATCGGTGTTGTGAAAATGCGCTTCTAGGTTATTCTTTCCCTTCACAAATCATCCTACTTCGGAGAAACTGTTTTTGAACCAATAGCTACAGCTTTTCAGATAGACACGTTTTGAGACGTATTTTCTCAACTTGGTTCGCATCAGCTTGAACTTTATTCCACGGGAATATTACCCTCTCGGAAAAAGGTCAATTGGATGCTATTGTTTTTTTAAGGAGGTACTCTTTTAAAATATTCTACACACTATTTGGGCTTCTATTCAGTCCATATTGGTATTATTCTGAGATAATTGAAAGATGGTGAGGTTTTGCTAACTCATTTTAGAATTTATTTTATCAGTTCGTTTGACAATTTTCGCAGATTTTGTAGAAAACCTTCAGAAAGTTTATAATTCCTAAACGAACCGGGTAAACTTTCCTGGCTCACACTAATCACGCCTGACTTCTTTTGAACAATTGCACTCAGATAACTTCAATAACGCAATTATTCAGACGATGTCTGATGTTTCTTCGACTCTGAACCTTAATATCTCATTACTTTTCCTCGCAAAGCCCGCTGATATACCTAATCTACTATGGCTCAAATTATGTGCAGGAGATACAACGAATTGACTTTGAACGTCGTCTAGAAGAGCCTGGTTAGATGATTAGACGAGCTTGATATGAGGGATATATGTAGACAATGGCATATTTCCTTCTTACAGAGGATTGTTTTCTGTCTAATGCTTCAACTTCGCAGTTGTGTATTATCTAATACTTCGTGCGTAATCTCATCTCACAACGTGCGCGCGGATAGAAAAAAAAGGTACCAACATGTCCGAATCCATTGCCTCTATCGCCGCCGAATTGAAGGCTGCTCTCAAGCAGTACCCTGATTTCCCTGAGAAGGGAATTCTTTTCGAAGACTTCCTTCCAATTTTCACTCAGCCAGCACTTTTCCAAAAGTTAGTTGATGCTTTCAAGTCCTACCTTGGAGACACTAAAGTTGACTATGTTGTTGGTTTGGAGTCGAGAGGTTTCCTTTTTGGCCCAACTTTAGCCCTCGCTTTGAATGCTGGTTTCGTTCCAGTTAGAAAGCCAGGTAAGTTGCCAGGTGACGTTCAGCTGGTTGAGTTCAAGAAGGAGTACGGTACTGACAAGTTTGAAATGCAGAAGGGTGTCTTCCCCCCAGGATCAAAGGTGCTCATTGTTGACGACATTTTGGCAACTGGTGGATCTGCCTACGGTGCAGGTGAGTTGGTGAAGTTGAACAAGGGTGAAATCATCCAGTACTTCTTCGTTATGGAGTTGGACTTCTTGAAGGGTAGAGATAAGTTGGATGCTCCAGTTTTCACCTTGTTGAGCGGCCAGAGCGAGAAGTTGAAGTAATCGCTTCAATTCTACGATAATATTGAGAACCGTCCGAATGGTACGTAAAATTTGAGCTAGGTGGTGGCCTGCTCAAAGCTCTCATATGAGAACCTACAGAAATAGAATATTCCATGATAATAATGTCGTTAAATTTCGTAATGTCATGGCCCAAGCTATCAGACACTTCTAAAGCCCTAGTGAGCTACTTGAACCACTGCGATCAACACGAAAAATCGCTGTAGGGGGATCGACTGCTTGCTCACCCAGTTCTGAAAATCAAGTAGGCGACGTCACCGATATAAAAGTAGATAAAGTATCCCTGTTCATGTGTAACATAACTGCCAAAACTCTGCCCCACGATAACATGCCAAGCTGGTCCGTACAATTGGTCCAATTCTTTCTTCAAGAAAGTGGCTATGTCTTTTTCAATCTTGTAGTCCTTGGCTTGTTCAGCCAACTCAAAGACTTTGGTTTGAATCTCTGGAGCAAGATCAGACGCTTTTAAAATCGCTGGATGTTAGTAGGGTTCACTTTTCTTGTTTCACAGGCACGTACGAGCTTCTTCAGACATTTTGTTGTGGATTACGATTCGATACGATTCACTAAAGAATTTGAAAAGTACACATCACGTGACATTAGAGTTTGATCAAAACCATTGTTGGACATCCATGTTTCTGGACTGCCACAATAGCTTTAGATAACTTAGACACATTCAACTTGTACCTGATATGGCATCAGAATCATCAATTTAGGAATTGCCCACCTACTTCGATATCAAAAATAGGGCGTTTTTTTAGACTACAGTTTGCAAACTCAAATGTAACTAGTATATATCCTACCCAACGTCTTCCATTGTAAATTCGCACATCGAATACAATAAATTCGGTAAGAATTCAGTTGGAAATAATTGAGTTAGCAACTCGGGAGGATTTTTGAGTAATCTCAATTTACCTTAATTTCGGGCATCTTGCTCCACTTTTGGTGATGATAGTGCGATTTGATTTATATGAATTTTTGTTACACACAGGACCAAGAAACTTCCAAAAGGTATGCACGACCCAGCTAGCATACCCACACATTATTACAAGATGGCGCATCTATGCGCCATCAACTACTTCATATATTCTTCAACCAAGGCGAATGGAGACCAATCGCTACTTGAACTTGAGCTTCTAATCCGATTTAACCATCCTCGAATCCTAGTCACATATCACAACAAGTCCCTCTACTACTTCACACTTGGGCCAGCATCACAGCATCAACCTACCCCAAAAAACGATGATCTGGTCATGGTAGATGCTGTACCTGAAATTGTTCTAGAATTCGACTTAGCAAAGGAATACCCAACCCTTCAACTTAAAAGTTCAGGTGTAATAGCTGTTGAAGATAACGCAGCTACACGCGACGAGCAAACCCCGTTTGCAAGCTTTTCCTTCCTTAAGGCATATAAGAAGATGGTGCATTGCACTCTTTCCATAAGCGGGGCATTAAAGATATTTGGAAATCAGGCATTGGTGAAGTCGGAGGACAAGTACGTGCTATTTTACCTAGAACCAAGTCTTCACCCTAATGGAGACTTACTTTTATCTGCGATGACAAAGACATCCATTGAGCTATATGATACCAGTTCAATCGAATCGTCTTCAGTTTCCGATGATTTCGTCGTTTACCTTGCACCAAGTGGAATTAGATGTCACTTATTTGATCCAAGTCTGCTTCAAAGAAACTTGATTACAAAAAAGAATGAAGCCAACGAAAGCTTGCTTAACTTAATAAAGCTCAGTACAGGGATAGATTACACGCATTTGACACCGTTAAGCGATGAAATGGTATGGGTGAAACTCATACCAAATTTGAAGCATTTGAATAACCAGACTTCAACAATTGCAAATTTTGTTCACACAGTCGACAACAAAAAGTTTATCTTATGGCCCTGGAGTTTGTGCTATATTCAAAGAGGGGAGAATCGTGAATCTGTTGAAATTCCACGACAGCAAGATGATATCGCAAATCCATTGTCACTTGTTTCTCGTTTTCTTGACTTCCAAGTAACTCGGAGGGAAGAACTGAAAGCACAATCTTTGCAAATCCACGAAAATCTGAATTCGTACCAACCAATGAGTGTGTCGACTGGAAACGGTTCAATTATGGAAACGCCAGCAGAAGTCGAAGTAGATGACCTATTTGGACAAGAGAACCAAGAAATGCAAATCGAAGAAAATGACGATTTATTTGGAGATAACGAAAGTGAGGAAGAAAAGAATGCAGAAATGCAAGAAGGCTTAGAGAGTACCGAATTTCTGTTCCTCAAGTCTGACGAAACGGGCGAAAACCACGTCAATCCGCCCAATAATACTCAAGGCTCTCACTTCGCAGAAAATCTCAACCAAGAAGAGAATGGTAAAACAGAGCAGAATCAAAATTCATCTAGTGTGGTTGCAGATAGTAGACCTTCAACTTCACCGAAACCGAAGCCATACATTGATATCCCGAAGGATAAGATGATGATGAGAAAATGGGCAACTCCAGATTATAATGATCCAGGAGCACCTGCGCCTGTGATTCCCACGCCAATTTCTTTTCAAGGGGGACAACCACAAGCTGTATGTCCGCCATCCCTGGGATTGCACTACGCTAGTAATAATGTTCCGCAGACTCCTGGAGGAGCTTCAGTTCATTCTTCACATCAAGGCACATCTCCTGTATCTCCACCCAAATCAGTGTTTTCTCCAATCCTCTTTAATCCAATAATCAAGTCTGATATTGATACCAAGTACGGCAAGGGTGGAAAGTTTTATGTGGACAGAGAACTGCTGGTTGACCCAGAACACGAACAGAAGAGGAGGAACGTGAGAGCAACTAGCGTTAGTGGATTTGCACCTATGAAGAAGGATCTGCTTGGCTTACACACCAGAGTTTTTGAGGAGTCACTGAGCGAGGAAAGTGATGTCGACGAAAGCCCAACGGAAACGAACAACCCAAGTGAACAACCTAAAGAATTACAGAGATTTGGAGATCAGTCATTGGGCTTGAATCTGATTGCTACCAAAGAAATGGAAGATTTGAACGCTTTCACCACCAATGGAAAGCAAACAGCAATGTCGCACCCTCTTTCGGCTGAACTGACAACTGGAGTTGGGCAGAATGGCAAGGCTTTTGTATCCAACGGCGCGAACTCCTCTAGCAATGCTACTGCAATGGTCCCTCCAAGCCAAACGACTCCTTCAAATAACGGGGGTCCTATATTTGCAAACGGAGCCTTCGGACCATTTTCTCCGCTTGACATAGATACTCCACAACCACAATGGCCAGGAACGCCGATGACAAAGGACCAAGAAACTGTCGAGGTAACTGATACGACAGAGTCAACAAACTACCTACCATTAATTTTGAGATCCATAAATGTTGCATCTATCCCTCCCAAATTTTACTTGACTAACGGCAGAAGAAATCCAGCCTTGGTCAACGAAGACTTTGACACAGAAATGGTAGTTTATGAGGATGAGGTAGATGAGACCTTGAGTTTCTTGGTTCCACAGTTAGTATATGGAAAAGAGAATATCTTGGATGCTTGTCCAGAAAAGGCAAAGGAGCCCATCGACCACATATCGGTTTCAATTTTTCCTGAGTTACATGCTGCCTTCCCTCGTTGCCACCGAGTGAATTTGGCGGAATTGCTTGTAAATCACAAAATTGTCGATGAAGAAGACCCGCAACTTAATTTCCTTGACGATATTACAACCGATGACGATTTATTAAACCCACAAGCACAGTACAAGAAGTTGAGAGCACTTGAGTGGGATGATAGCACAGGGGATGAAGAATATTCGCGCTACCTCGTCCTCAACGAGCAGTTCTTTTCTCGACACTCCGTTGGAGAAGACCAATTTTTTGCTCTTCCTTCAGCAAAGGTTAGCATTTCTAAAAACTCTTCTATTGTCAACCTTGACAGCTCCGCTGTCAAATTTTGGAGACTCTTAAACTTCAGCCCGCTGTCACAGAGAAACATCCAGTGTATTTTGGTTAGCGAAGACCACATTTCTTGGAGTCCACACCTGTTGCTTGATCAGATTTTTCAAAACTATCGTGAGTGTAATTTTGGAGATATGTCGCGAGTACAGTTGGGTGACGTCGATGGTGTCTGCGTTGGACCTCACGTTCTGGACCACTTGGAACACTTGGCAGTTCACATAAAGCAAGATTTGATAGGGAAGGGCAACAGGTTTGATTTTGGCCGCCCATTACTTCTTTTGTTTGTTGAACAGGGAAGAATTTCTCCACTAGGTCAAGCCAAGATAGCTCAACGGTTTTCATGTGCATTGAAGAAAGAGCAATTACCAATAGTGGATGTCTTTACAGCAACAATAGACCTTGGCACTGGTCCAAACTTGAGGTATCTTGCCGGGCACACCTTATCGAAACTACTGATGACTATATACAATAGGTGGCCACTGGCACTGAAACCATTTGCACAGTTACCTAGAGACCCTCCTGAAAAAATTGGTTTCAAGTTTTTGAAAGAGGTCACGGTGACTGACGATCTCTTCCTTCACCTTGCTTATGAAAGATCCATTGACAAGCATTGGAGCTGTGCAGCATGGTCTGACCCATTAGGGAATGCTGTTCAGACAAAGCTGTGGTATAACGAGACTAACGATTTATCCGCTGTATGTGACGACATTTGGCGTATATCTGCTGAAACTTTTCGTACACTTTCAGACGAGCGTGCCTTTGGTGGTAAAAAGTTCCTTGTTTTGACGAGGGTGAACAATATCTTACTAGATGATGAACTAGTTCACTGGAAAAGACTATCTTTGAAGCACAGAGACATTTCTATGATCGTGTTGACAGTAAATGATTCTCCTCTGAGACTATTTGGTCAGGTTGACCAAAAGAAAGAAATCGTCCCCAAAATCGAAATGAAACAAGAGAACTTCGTCAATAGTGCTTCGCCGCCTTTAATGACATCGCCCGTTGGATTCAGTTTCCATCTGCCACAACAGTTTTTCAATGTTCCTAGCTTCCTTCTGCCTGGAGAGGCCCAAGGTGCCCCTGCCAACTCACTGACCCTACTTCCACAACTGGCAGATTGCGTGGTACATGATCCTAATGCGAACTTGATCGGTGTTGTTCCACGATCACCCCTCCTGCTTTTCAACTACCTGACCAGGATAGGTATGAAAACTGGATACTTGATGAAAGAAGATCCAGAAACAGCAGGTTATTTGGTTCTAGAAGTTAACATGTTGAGCTGCTCCAGTTACTGGGACCTAGACGTCTTAATGAAATTGGTTCTCGGTCATTACAAGAAATTAGCCGTATTGGGTGACGTAATGGGCGTTGAAGGAGGTGGTGGTTTGGTACCATGGCATGTTCTAGCTGTGAGAAAATGTTTGGGATACTTGGTGCACGTTTTAGTTGAAAAGAGAGAGACGACAACCGAGAGAAGTGAATGAATTAGAGACAAAATTTTTAATGACACGAGACGCTTGCATACTGTAGTGATAAAATCTAGTATCTTACTCCTTGGTAACCACTTGTGGGGAGCACTTTTTTCCTATTTATCACGTGACCGGAATTGATTCAACATAATTTTTTTCAGTCACTGTCTTGTTTCTACACCAACATGTCGAGCCCTAAACACGAGCACCCCGACAACACCACCGTGGGCGGCGCTTATGATGTCGAAAACCGCGATGTAGATGAATTGGAGGATGAGGCCTTGGAAAGAGAGGTTGATGAGGCTGCTGCATCGTCGGTCAAGAGGGAGAGGGATGACAACAATGAAGATGATGAAGATGATGAAGACGACGACGAAGACGATGAAGATGACGAAGACGACATCTCATCTTCAAAGCCTAAGAGAAAGAGAAGACGTGCAAACCAGTTTCTTGATATCGAAGCCGAGGTTGATGACGAAGAGGAAGATGAAGATGAGGAAGACGAAGAAGCAGAGATGTTGCGTGAGCAGTTTATTTCTGACGACAGAGATGCTCCTGAGGACCCTTCAGGCGCTCCACACGATGATCGTTTACACCGTCAGTATGACCGTCGTCAACAAGAGCAAGAGGATCAGGATGCTGAAGAGTTGGCTCAGACTTTGAAGCAAAGATACAGAAAGACCCACACTGTATACAGAGGCGACTCTGCACAAAGTGGAACTGTTTCACAGAAGTTGCTCATGCCATCCATCAATGACCCATCTATTTACGCTGTGAGATGTTCACCAGGTAGAGAGAAAGACTTGGTTAGAAAGTTATACGAGAAGAAGCGCACACTTGAGAGACAAGGAAAGCCACTCGACATTTTAACTGTCTTCCAAAGAGACTCCTTCAAGGGTTATGTCTATATCGAAGCCAAGCGTCCAGATGCCATCGACAGAGCGTTGGTGGGTATGGTCAACATTTATGTGAGAGACAAGTTGTTGGTTCCTGTGAAAGAATATCCTGACTTGCTTAAGCAAGTCATGTCCAGTGATGTCGAGATTGTCCCAGGAATCTACGTTCGTATTTCGCGTGGTAAGTACAAGAACGATCTCGCCATTGTTGACAACCTTAGTGAGAACGGTTTGGACGTGAGATGTAAACTTGTACCAAGATTAGATTATCACAGAGGTGGCCAGTCTAAGGCTAAACCAGTCCCTCGTTTATTTTCAGAACAAGACGCCAAGACATATGACGGAGAACACCTCCAGGCTCGTGGCCCACGTCATTTCTACTACAGAGGTGAAGAGTACGTGGACGGTTTCCTTTTCAAGGACTTCAAGCTTCAATTTATCCAGACCAAGGATGTGCACCCAAGATTGGAGGAGTTGGACAGATTCCAAGGTTCTGAAGAAGATGGATTCGATTTGGCTTCCATCGCTGCGCTGTTGAAGGGTAAGAGCAAATCATCGACTGGTTCATCATTCCAACCAGGAGACTCTGTTGAAATCCGTAGAGGTGAACAGGCAAAGACCGTTGGTAAGGTTGTGGAAACCTCACTCCGTGAAATTACGTTGGTGGTTACAGACCTGGGTGATCCAAAGTTCGTGAATCAGAGATTGACGGTTCCAGCATCTGACCTCCGTAAGCTTTTCCGCGAGGGTGACCACGTCCGTGTCGCTGAAGGTAAACACTTTGACGAAACTGGTTTGGTCATTAAGGTCGATGGAGACCTGGTTGTCTTGGTCAGTGATCAGACAAAGGAAGATGTCCGTGTGTTTGCCAATTACTTGGTGAAGGCATCTGACCTGGCACATAACGTGGACGTGCTGGTTTCGCCTTACGAGATTAAGGACCTTGTTGCGTTGAACGCACTGACGGTGGGTGTTATCGTGAAGGCTGAAAAGAACGCCTATGAAGTGTTGACACTGGACCTGCGTTTGCTTCAGCTCAAGTTAAGTGGAATCTCTTCCAAGGTTCACCAGACAAGAAGGGAACAAGTTGCTACTGATGCACATGGATACACCATCCGCGTTGGAGATACTGTTCGTGAGTCTTTGGGTGACAAGAAGCGCGAAGGTGTTATCATCCATATTTACAAGAACCTGTTGTTCGTTAAGCTGCATGAAATCACTGCGAACCTCGGTATTTTTGTCACAAATCGTATGAACGTGAGTACTGTGACCACCAAAGATCTGCTCGGACCAGACTTGACCAGAATGAACCCAAACATTGCTCCAGCTCCTATAGTGGCTTCTGCAGGAAGAACTGGTGGGGGTAGAGACCGTCTTCTATACAAGGATGTTACCGTTACAAGTGGTACTTACAAGGGTCTTATGGGTAAAGTCACAGATTCTGATGACGTCTACGCTCGTATTGAACTTCACACCAAGAGCAAGAAGATCAAGGTCCCAAAGAATAGCTTGAACGTGATCATTCGCGGTGAAGCAATTCCATACTTACGCTTCAGCGGAGGTAACAATGGTCCTCGTGAATTCAACAAGCCATCGGCTCCAGCATTTAGTTCTGGTGGAAAATCTGCTTGGAACGGAGGTGCAACTCCAGCCGTTGGTGGTGCACTGGCCTGGGGAGGCAAGACCCCTGCTTACAATGGCGGAAAAACGCCCGCAGCTGGAGGCGTTTCAACCTGGGGAGGTGGAGGTGGCGCAAGCACATGGAACAGCGGAGGAGGAAATAGTAGCTGGGGTGGAAATGGTGGTGGCTCTACTTGGGGCAAAGGAGGAAATGGAGGCGGCTCTACTTGGGGTAAAGGTGGTAACGGAGGAGGTTCCACTTGGGACAAAGGAGGAGAATCGACGTGGGGTAAGGGAGGCAACTCATCATGGAAAGGAGGTGAATTTAAGAGAGGCGGCGCAGGTGGCAGCGGTGGCAATAACCTGAGTTGGGGCAACAGAGGAGGAAATCTGAGTTGGGGAGGAAGAGGTGAAGGAAGTAGCTGGGGAGGTGGAAGCTCTTGGAGCGGTTAAGCAAAATAACCCTAAAAAATTATCAAAGGATATTTGTTTCTTGACCAACAGTGATAAACTGTTTGTATATTTGTATAATTAAGTGCATTAAGTGACTTTATGTATATTTTGTACCTACTATGATAAAGTGTATTATGTGCTATGCTGTCGTTCGTCATTTTACATGCTTTGCTCTATCACAGCCAGGGCAATTATGCAAAACTTCGTGAACAAAGACATCACAATCTATACAGAAGTCTTCATTACACCTGCCACATCTATAACGCAGAGAAATCAGGCCCAAGCCTTCCTTAGTTGTATCCGTTCCCTTTGGAAATAACAAAAGACATGCATAGCAGAAGTCACTTGTATACTCCGTGGATGCAGGGACCTCTTTATATGGAGCCAAAGGCACCAAATGATGGTACAGACGTGCCAAGTGGGTAGAAAGAATCAACATCAACCCACAAACTGGGCAAACTGTCGGTAAAGTGAGGACTTTACAGTTGCACTGAGGACACTGGAATCCTACCACGTTAGCTCCCATTTTGTCGTTGTCATTTTCATTCACGTCGATGACTTTGCTTTCGTCCAATCCCTGTGCTGGGTCACTGGCACTTAATTGTGGAAACTCGATGGCTATTCCTCCTGTATTGTTGCTTGTTGACAGTGGTTGAATTTTGGAAGGAAATCCCATCTTAATCAAAGGAATTCCTGTAGGTTCGACTGTTTCCGTAGGTCCTTCAGAAATTGGAATGGGAGTAACACATTCCATAAAGAGCTCCTTGAAGTGATGTTCGTTCAAAATGACTCCATAATTCGGCATTTTAGTCTTGTGAGTCCTGTTTACAATTTCCTGACAAATTGCAACTTGAGCACTAAGACCAATAACACGCACTTTGATCTCATCTTGAATCAAGTTCTCTATGGTTTGATGAATATCCCCAGGGTCACTGGTGAAGAGGGCACCAAAAACAATTAGGATTTCTTTCGAATTCCTACTATCGTTATTGCTATAACCGAAGTTATACTTCAAGAGGGACCTTGCCATTTCGAGTGAGTTCTGTAGGGAAGGATCGCCTTTAGGCTCATAACGATTATGTTGTCTTGCTTTGACTTGTCTAATTTTGTCCAAGTGGTATTGCGGCAGTCCGCTCACCTCACTGATCAACTGCGACACACCGTTTCTCATCAAGAGTATGCCCAATTGGGAGATGGGATTCTGGTCAAAAAATTCAACTATGAATTCCTGAAGAAGTGACAAAGTCTTGGAGAACCTCGAAGGACGCAAGTCTTTTTCCAGCATAATCAGAGATCCATCGATTACCACTATTAACGTTCTAATGATACCTCTCTGGAATGGAGTCGAAGGATTCTTCATGATTTTCTTCTTTCGAGACTCAATCATTCGTTGAACAATGGTCTCGAGCGATCTCGTGTCATCCTCATCCTTGACTATATCCCATGACCTTTGATATTGGTCTTCCCACGAATAACCATTGGCACCTTTTAAGTCGCTTACTGGAGGGGATTTCTTTTTCTTTTGCGACTTCTTCTTCTTCTTCTCACTTGCTTCATGGTCTTCTATCGAGGTGTGTGTAGCTGGTGCTCGCGAACGCGTTCTTTTGGTCACATCATCCGTGAGCATACCTGAGAATCCAGGTGATGCCGTTGGTGAGTCTGAAAGAAAATCATCGTCGGAGTCCATATTTGAAACTATGGTATTGATGAAGCTCTATATGATAGTTCGTTTGAGTCTTTCAAATTCTTCCGCTTGTGTGGTGGAGAATTATCCTCGTTCGATGCTTTGATTCTCGTTCTCTTCACGCAAGCAATGGATTTTATAAGTATTCAGGTAGCAAGTGTAGTTACTGCTTCACTTATAATACTTTTCACGAACTCCAATGTCAATAATCTAACTCAAAGCGGTATATATTTGTTGTACTTGTTGTCAAAAGGTACTGAATCGAATTTTCCAAAAAGTGATTTTTCTACATCGAAATTCACTTTTTTGCTTATCAAGCCATTTGGATAAAAAATTACCAGAGGTTACAACAAAATATCAGGTTTTCTGATAGATTTCTAATAAAGTCATACTTAATCGAACTACTACGTTTGCCTTCTTTGCCAAATTATTTCACATAGGCCCTTTGGTAAACAAACCATTGATTCAAAATCCGTTTCTGGAACTTCTCCTTCCATGCTCCATTTGAAATAGTAAATGTAGCAGGCCAAAATTACGCCTAATTGGCAATTAGCAAATTGCTCACCAATACACCGGTGTCTTCCTCCTCCGAAAGGCAAATATGGCAGAGACACACCTTTTGAGATAGTTCCAAAACCGTAGTCTACTGTACCTTCTTTTTCCCCATCCTGATTTTTTTCGCAGCCAGTATCCCATCGAGCTGGATCGAACTTGCTGGCGTTTGGAAACCAACGGTCATTCGTCATGGCGTATCCAGGACTTACCAAAACATAATGACCTTTAGGGACAACTATCTGCATTTTTGGAACACTCATTGATCTTTTGACTTTTCTGAAAATAGAGTGCAACGGGTGGTGCATACGCAACGTCTCTTTAATAACACTGTTGGCAAGTTTCAACCGACCGAGATCATCATAATTCAATTCATCTATCGTTCTTCCGTCAAGCTCTTCCATAAGCTCCTTATGTAACCTTTCTTGAAGGTCCTTTTCAGTTGCTAAGTGAAGTAAAAACCACGCAGATGTGGCGGCTGAGGTGTGCTGACCACCCATCAACACTCCGATTAACAAATTAGCGATTTCCTGATCACTCATTCTGCTGCCATCCTTATATTGACAATTTTCCATGAGCGAACCAATCAAGTCACCACAAAATTCACCTTCTTCTCGTCTTCTATCGATCACGTTCTTGTAAGTTTGCGAAATAGTTTTCTGAGCAGCGTCCCGTTTCCTATTATTTGGGGTTGGGAGCTGTGGGAAAACGAAATTGATGGGAGTGAATGCTTTATCAAGATCTGAAAAGTAACCTGCAAATGAAGTGTCCAATTTTTGTCTCACCTCATCACCAAGAAGAGTTCTCGATGCGGTGAATATCGTAAGTTCTGATTGCGTCGTTAGAACCCGTGCCTTACCAGTTTTGCCCATATATACCTTGGAGAAATACTGCTCAACTTCGTCAACAATTTTAGGGACGTACAGTCTCAACAGTTCACTTGTCAAGGCAGTCTTTGCAAACTTTTTCTGCTGCATTAACCTGTCATTAGGGCAGTCATAAATGACTCCCTTTCCGAAGGCTGGAGTTGTCAAATGTGAGTAAGCGTCTTCGGCAGAAACATCACTAATCTTTGCATTAAGAACGAATTCGTGACCCAGAGGACCTAAGTAGACTGTCATCACTCTTCCGAGTAGCATGAATGCAAACACGTCGCCGTGGTTCTGGCGACACTCTTCAAAAAATTGGTATGGCCGCATTCCATAAGACACTGCAGATCCGAACCAGGGGATCCAGTGAAAAACCAAGGGGGCACGATCCTTTCTGAGGGAGTACAACCATTGCCACGCTATGTTGAGAATGAAGGGAGCGAATATAATGTAAAGAAACATATCTCTTTGCTTTGGAAAAGAAGAAAGCGTCGGATTATATATACGACTGGATCAGCTGATATCATCGTTCCCATCAAATTGGATAAAAAATCGCCCTCTGATGAACGCAATCTTTCTTGAACAAAACAGATCCTCTTTACCCTTCCAAAGACCTACTCGATGTATACATCATATAATTTTGACTGTTAATTCCTGCTTGTCTTCACGAAGTTTCCAATTGGTTTAATCTTTGTGGCTGCAAAAAACAGCTTATACGATATTGTACGATTTAAACGAAGTCCGGAAAAATTGAGTCACATGATGTGATCTTACAATCGAACTTCCCATTCGACACTCTGAACAAAATACATCGCGCTGCTCGTTAGTAGACAATTCGATTACTATCATTGGAACTGTATCCTTTAACCAGGGGCCTGCTTTGCGGAATTGCCAGCTGGAAACAGCTTTCGCTGATACTTTCTAACGTAAAAGTTATAACAAATATGTCACGGAAGTATTGAAGGACGTTTGTTGTTTAGTTCTTGGAAAGAGACCTCCTCTATAAACCTATCCTAAGTTCAGAATCCATATGGTTTGTTACTTGGACGACGCTGGAGCGGGTTTTAAACCTTACGCAATTCAACTCTCCTACAAAAATCGAAGTCCCGCATTGTATGGACTTTAATTGTAGAAGAATAGAAGTTCAGCGAATGATTCCCGATTTTCACACGCTTAACATTTTTCCTCTACTATGTCATTGCTTTAGAGCTGATCCGAAAGCCGTACTCGCCTTTGTCTAAATATGGAGTGAGCCCGTACAATTCGGAGAAAATTCGGACAAAATCTCTCCAAGCGTGAGTCAATCTTTACAGAGCGTGATATAAATTACCTCTTTGCGCTTTTGTCACTGCAGTTGAGCAAATTGTTTTAGGATCACGCTCCCTAAACATGTAAAGTTACATTTTTCCGTTTCGGGATGGTTCTCTTGGAACCGAATAGAATTTGAGCGAACTGACTTACATTTTTGGTGCTACCTTAACAACATCCACATAAGCAAATCAGCAAATCGGCCTACTTGTTAAAATCACCACTAGTCCATAGTCGCCGAAACCTCATGCAAAAATTTTAGGCTAATACGAGCCACTCGTCGGACCTGTTGTGGGGCAACAAAAAAACGGTTAATAAGACCACGAAATGCAGGTCGGGGGATCTCCAGCAGATCCGCTAATTCAACCCCATGTTAACTCAAAATAAAACTTCAATAAGAAATTTTTTCGCTTACCCACCATGGAAATGATAATGACGAGTTTGGATGATCTTCTTCCCGTTCTCTTCACGATAACCTCGTTCGGCGAACTTATTTAATAGTTTCTTCTATTCCCGCGTAATACCGATCAAGATCACAGTTTGGCCCTTTTGCGCTATACAATTTAGTCGTCAACTTAGTTTTTGCTAAAATAGGCCACACTGAAGCTATTCTAGAAGAGCGGAAGCATTCCGCGATATTAAAATAAACCCCGTTTGCTTTCATCATCGAGATTTAGACGATAAGATCCATTGTGCTAGCTTTCAAATTGAGAAACATCTCCTGAAGAAGTATTGTTTAGTAGTTATCGAAACAGCACTTGCAGTTTTGAGTCCAAAAATAAGCAAGTTCATTTCTACCAACTGATTAACTACCTCGCAGCGAGAACTTTCCTTTTCTCAAATTACTATTCCATATTTGACGAATAAATTCACAGACTGTTCATACTGTCTTTTTGGATATACCAGCTGAATCGGTTGTAAGATGCAAGTAACGGTCTGAAAAAATCCATCCTCATCTTGCTACTCCAATGCAGAATTGCTCGGTTTTTTTTTTTTTTTGCAGCCATTGCCGCATCAAACGACTCACGTCTACTATCCGATCACGTATTTGTTTCAAATACTATGTCAACTACTCTGAAGCCTCACCTCTGAATATCTCACGCCTTCAATTCTGTCTCCTGAATATTTCATTAGACACTGCACATATTTTCTAAATGCATGTAGATCTTCCGTGAATTCACACCATCATGTAGGATCGCGATCTTTTAATTCAAACTTTCTTGGAACACAGCTCACACCTTTGTGGTTGAATGAGGTTTACAAGCACTACTATGGTTCCGAACATCCTTACTTCCAAGAAATTCTTGGGGCAAACAACCTAATTGGCCCTCGTCTTTCTGTGAGTGCCTAAGCAGATCTCAATACTATTTAAGAGACCCATTAACCACTAAACTTTCAACTTCATCATCAAAATGCTTAAGACTTTGATTCTTATTACAGCTTTACTTGTCTCGGATACGTTCGCTTTGGTAGTTACTTCGCCAAGAGTCGATCATGGTAACATCAACACCAAGGTTGGCCTTGTCACTGTTAAGTCTGGAGCATCCTGGTCCATCATTGACAACACCCTTAGTGCCTTTAATGGAGACATTACGGTTGAAAGTAATGCAGGTTTGTTCGTTTCCGCTACCAACCCTACTCTTCAGATGCTGGTTATGCTCAACGGAAATTTGAACTCAGTTACAAATGATGGTACCATTTCCTTCAACTCAGCAAAATCTTCGGTATCCCCAAACTACTACCTTGCAGGAGTTGCCTTTGAAAATAACGGTCAAATGTACTTTACTGCCGACGGATCAGATGGTGTCCCAACCATGACAATTGCTCCTTACGTATTCGTCAACAACGGTATTCTTAGTTTCTATCAGAATGAGATTTCTAAAGGACAAGTTAACCTTGGTATGAACGGAAAGAGAATCACCAACTCAGGATCCATCTGCCTCCACAACAAGCAGTACTCCGTTACCACGATTGTTCAAGGCTCGGGATGTATTTCTGTTGGTGAGGGTTCCACCTTGAACATCGCAAGTTCTGGTTTGAGTTTCCCTCGTTCCCAAAACATTTACTTGAAAACCTCAAGCTCTCGTCTCGTTGTTTCTACCACCCTTCCGTTGTACCCCTACGAGGTCTCAGGTTTCGGTAACGGTAACAGAATTGGCTTGGGCTCGTCTCTTAACACCGGGCCAGACTTGAGTCAACGCAAGGGATTTAGATACATCCCAACCACTGGTACTTTGTATCTCTACTCCGGCCCGTACGTGAAGAGCTTCATTATTGGTAAAGGCTACCGTAACGAACTCTTTAAAGTTGTCAGTGGAACTGCAGGACCTAACCTGGACACCCTTTTGAACTCAGCAGTGGTTTACAACGGACCAGTCCCTTCGCAGGCAACTCCGATCCTGGGAATGTGTATCTGTCCACAGGTTCCTTCTTGGCCAGCTTAAATGCTTTTTTTTTTCTTAAACCGAGCATGGGAATGTGTCTGAGAATCTGATTCTCGGTCACCGTTGTCTTATAGTTTTCCATAAACCCAAAATGTGTTACTTTAATGATTATGCGTGCTCAGATATTGTAGGTCCTCAAATTGTAGCTGCAAAAAATATCTCAAACATCTCGCCATCAAAGTTGGAACCAAGCTGATCACATGATCCAATATTTGTCTATTACTCTATGTTATTACTTTTAGCTCTCTTAACCCGAGCACCCTCTGGTTCTTCCGAACTTGAAGATTCTGTAAATTTGTGCATGCCGTACTTCCCGATTGCTTTATCGTACATTACTTTTCCATCGTCATCAACATCGTAAAACAATGACAAGAACTCTTCCACTTCTTCACTCTTAACCACTCCCAATTGAGCTTCCAAACCAGGAATTGTTTTGAGGTTCTGAAGTTCAACAAAGTCCTTGAGACTGTAGCCCTTTCCAATTACAGGAGTAATTTCTCTTGATGTATCATGAAACAACCTTGCTCTTTCGATACCGAATTCCTTAACGAACTCGTCTTCGCTGACTGTGTAGAAGTTCTGTGGGTATTCTTTTGATTCGATTTCAGTGTTCTTTTTCACCTTTGGAACCGGTGCAGAGTCATTCTCTTGAATGTAAAAGTTACGCAACAACTGAATGGCTTCCACTCTGAATATACCAGAAAAAGACGCGTATGTTGCATCGCTGAGATTTTTATCGCTGTTCACTCTCAAAACTGTACCATTTCCTCCAAAGCGGTCGTTTCCACAGCCGTAGTATACTTTTCCAATACCCAATTGTCGCAAAAACAGTGCACACATTATACACGGTTCAACAGTTACATACAATGTGAGCTTCGAGAAATCCACTCCAGCGTCCACAAGCGGTTTTGCTGCGAGGAACTCAGCATGTTGTGTACCATTAAGCAGGACGTTGGTGTAGTTGTACCCTATCAGTACTATATCATTGGCCTCATTGACAAGGATACACAGAACCGGGGTTTCGTTGATCGTAAGAGCTTTGTATCCAACGAAGAGTGCACTGGCCATGTGCCTGAAATGAGTAGTTAAGTCCATTAGGCTGCTAGATATGAACTGTGGGCATCGGGTTTTGATCTGGAACTTATGTTTCCTAAAAACGGTTTCTAAATCAGTGCATCCACACGACTAAAAACGGTTGATACATTTGAGAGGCCGCTCCCTGTTTAATAGCGAGGATTGTAAGATATCAAGCGAACTGATAAAGCTATGTCATGTGGTACTTTCACTCCTTACTTTTGCCCCATTGAACGGTTTCAACAAAATTCTAACAAACTTTTAAAGAATGCAAGACTATGGAGATTGTAAATAGGTATCTACCGCCTTCAGGTATCATAAAGAAGCCCAATCATACCTTATTTGTTATTCATTGACGTGAGGCTTGCCATGGTGTCCTGCTTTTTAAGATTCAGAATTGATTTTAGAGTTACACATTTGTGCGACTTTTACAGGAAACAAACTACTTCAGTGTTTCTTATCAATTGTACACGTTGGATGTCTCACCTTCACAGAACTCTCCTAAAACGTCCCAAAGGTCTAGGGACTCTCCTGGAAGAATCTTCCAAGAACCCGACTCTAGCAGAGTTAGCGAATGAAGAATTGACACAAGGTTCTGGGGCCAGTGGTAACTCACAACAGGAAGACTACGCTTCCAAGCAGCTTGAAATGAAAGAATCGGATGACATATGGAAGAATTACGAGGAATTCAAGAATAAATTTAAATCATGCCGCTTCAAAGTCGACCAATGTGTGGAGATCCAGGGATATTATCGTCCACCACCAACCCCAACTTCTGCAATATTCATTTGCCTTCATGGTGCGGGCCTGCTGGCAATGACATTCGGCTTATTTACCGAACGCATTAAAGGCGATCTGGGAGTGCTACTTCTAGATTTGCGCGGACATGGGAACTCATCGCAAACTACCGACTTTCTGTTGGATGTTTTAGTCTCAGATTTGAAGTCAGTTATGGAACAGCTCCTTTCTGATTTACCTGACGCGGCTCCCAGACCTACAGACGACAACAGTGACGGAAAGTTAGAAGACAAAGGTCCCAAAAAGTCCAATCCAATATACTTTATAGGGCACTCTTTGGGAGGGGCTGTAATGGCCAACTACCTATCAGCATATCCTGAATATGTTTCTGGGCTAGTCCTTCTTGATATAGTGGAAGAAATTGCCGTGAAATCACTTCTGGCGATGCCTCTGTTTATAAGAAAGCGGCCACATCTGTTTGCACATGTGAACGAGGCAATACAGTGGCACATGGACTTTCTACTTTACAATGAAGACCTGGCTAAAATTAGCATACCGGATCTTTTCAACAAGCACCAAAACGGCACTCTTACTTGGAAACTTGACCTTCTGTTGACTCAGCCTTACTGGGATTCTTGGTTTGCAGGTCTCTCTCAATGCTTCCTTTCAGCAAAGCAGCAGAAGTTGTTAATATTGAGTACGCATGAGACTTTGGATAAAAACTTGATCGTGGGACAGATGCAAGGAAAGTATCAATTAATAGCTTTCAACAGCAACGTCGGCTGCGGGCATTTCGTTCAAGAAGATTTACCTTCCCACACAGCAGTTTCGATCGATAGCTTTGTCCAAAGAAACGAAAACCCAGAAAGCTTCGCAAGGTCCATCGGGATTGTCCCGAAATGGGGAGGAAAGATACACGGGTAAGTAAATATTGCACGCAAATATCTATACAAAATAAAATAGGGTATATATGGTATGGCATAATGATGCTACAAATAAAACGATTAAAGAAAATTATCTAATTCTAATACTTAGTCGACCAGCTCATTGCTCTCTTTAACCTTCTTATCTAACTCTTTACGTTCCTCTTCTTGCTTCTTGATCTCGGCAACGATGCTATCGATCTTCCGCAGAGCGCGAGGGAACCGTGGATTGATTAAGAAAGGACGCAAATCAAATCTGTTGTCATCTGGCGAATACTGCTCGGCATGGTAAGCCGGAGTCATGGTAGTCATCTTGTGTCTGTTGATAGCATAAAAGAACCAAAAGCGCTTGACTTTCTCGGCAACTTGTTCAGCAGTGAGGTTGAAAGGTGGCTGAGACCACTCGTGGTACAACTTCACAAACATTCCCAAAGGACCACACTTCTCCACCTTACGTAACTTTCCAAACCTGCTCAATTCATCATAAGTCATTCCCATATCAATTTCATCACTCTGAACATAAGTTTCCGTAATAGGCTCAAGTTCCGCCGTAGGGACCGCTGTTAAAAATTCATGCAATATTGGCATCTGGAAGTTTACTTCAGCCCAACCGATAAAGCTTTTAAGATCGGTTTTAGAGATACCTCCAATTGGGTTAACATCAGCAGACAGACAGTCGTATTTCGTAAGGTATCCACGAAGGCACTCATCAACATTGGCACTTCCGAGAACTAAAAGACCACCCTGTTTAGTGCGTGGATCGCGAGACCATGGTAATAACTGAGCCATTAAGTAACTCAAAACCATACGCAAGCGGGCCTGGATGTTTTGAAGTGCAAGGTTTTCAGTTTGGCTACCTCCAAAGACTTTGAAAATGGGGCGCTTTCCGGTAGCAACTTCAAAGACATTGATAACCGCAGTAACAAGCAGGTCCATGTTGAGATCAATGTGATGAGAACCAATATCAGCTGCTAATACCTTGGCACGAGTTCTGGTTTCGTTGGACGAGTTTTCGGTTCCCATGAAGGAGGTGAAGAACAACCTTGATGCAATATCTTGAGGCTTGGTAGGCGTGAATGACTCGTCGTGAGTCAACATGCGAACATCATCGAGCACTTGTTGGTTACCATCTTCTATCAGTTGGACAACCAACCTACACATCGAGTGAATAATCGTTGCCGTGGCACAAGAATCAATTCCTCCACTCAACGGTAAAAAGTAGCCACCGCACTTCAGCCTTCTCAAATAATCCCAGAGCCAACAAGCAGGACCTAAAGCAATTTCTTCCTCTGGAGAATGGTACTTGATGGGTTGACCTGGAGTCGGTTTAATGGTTGAACTGAATACATGATTTTCTGGAGAAAGTTCAAAATCAACAGGAATAACGTCATACCTCTTAGATGTTGAAGCTGCTTGAATGTTAGCAGATCTCTGATTACGGTATGCTCTCACGTCATCTAAGTCAATAGTGGCCGAAATCACCTCAACATCATTAAGAGAAAATTGCGAAGCTTGTGCAACAACGCGACCATTGACAATGATCAACGCACTTCCGTCGTAGTATAAACGGTCTCCGTCACACCCACGTTGATTTGCATATAAGTAGATACCCCCACACTTTTTGGTAGCGCTGGTGATGAGATTCAAACGAGTGTCTAATTTACGCAATTCGTGGTGGGACCCTGAAGAGTTGGTAAAAATCTCAACACCATCAAGGGAGAGATCGATATGTGGCAGTTGGGGGGTGAAGAGTTCTTCACATGTTTCGCAACCTAAGCGTGTCTCCAATGTTTCAATCACGCAGTCACCAATGACACACGACAGCTGGTTAATGATCTTGCTGATCACCTTTGGCAATTGGTACTTCTCGCTATACTGTGGTTGCTTCCATGGAGTGAAGTAGCGCATTTCACGATAGTTTCCATCGTTTGCCAAGTACAATTTGGGCCTGATCAAAAGAATTTTGGAGTTGTAGGATATAACTCTGCAATTATACTTAATTGACTTATGAATAACTGGCATACCGATGTCAAGGATAATATCTTGGGTATCTGGGTGGGCCAATATTTCCGAGTATACTTCCCAGCACTGATCGTAAAGGTCATTCTCTAAAAAGTGATCAAGACATCCATATCCACAAACTTCAAGCTCAGGTCCAACACGAAGTCTGGAGTTCTGACGCTTAGCCTCGACGATAGATTCGATAATCCTCGTCTTATTTCCGTCAAAATCAAGTGCCCATTGATTAAGGTTACACGTTGAGATAGTCACGTAGTGTCCCATGACTGATTCAAGATTTTATCTAGAAATAATCGCGGATGAGTCTTTTTGGACTCCAGATTACATAAGAAAATTACCTAGTAACACCGTCTTGCTTGAACTAACCTTCAATTAGATCAAATTGCAATCGCTAATACTGAAGACACCTTGGTAGGTTGATGTTTACAAACAATTGTGATCTTTGCCAACTTTTGGCTTTTGCAACAATGAATCGTAAACATCATCGCTCTTCTCCGCAATCGAAGCCGCCAAGAATCACACGTTGAACAACTACCGGAACCGGACTACTGCGAGGTACATCTAGCAATGGTGAATTAAACATTGCAAACCTCCGCTGGAGTGTGCTCGGACTTGTCCGACCGGTTGCCCGACGTCTCACGAAAAAAATAGTGCGGTGATCCTGATCGATTAGTTCTTTCCCAACATAGTAAGTAAAAATGACGCTAGAAAGTAGACTTTTATAGTCAATAGTACTAGTTTCATTCAAAAGTACCCCGTGAGTTCCTTCAAGTGAACTCAATATGTGCGTCAAAGTCCAACACAAGGATGACCACCGGTACCCCGGTTCTCCGCATTTTTATTGGACACTTTATCTAAGTCATTACATAATCATCGGGATCTCCGCGGTACATCCGCTGCATGATAAGGATGTCATGAGTATAAATGACAATAGGTTCCCAAACACTGGTTTTTCACCAACAATTCAACAATGACCTCCGGAATCATAATCACTCCACAAGCTCCATTCGGCTGCACCGTCGAACTTCCAAGCTACGCCAACAATGATCCAAGCAAATTGAACGAAGACGATTTCAAGCAATTGTCCGACGCTGTTCACACTCACCTCGTTGTTGTTATCCCTGAACAAGCGGAGCTTGCTCCAAGCTCGCAATACGTGCTCACCAAGCGCTTCGACCCATCTATTCCTGAACCAAAGGAAGACGCTGGTTTTGCTGGTTACGGTCACGGAAAGGAGTTCAGACACGAGCAATCCGTGTTGAGAAAGGACGGTACCACAGTGAAGTCTCAGCCACAAGTTCAGATTTTGGGCCAGGGTACTTTTGAAGCCGACGAGCCTGGTAATGAGAACGGGGAGCAGATCAACTTGACTCACCCAAGTCACACCACATTCCACCACACTCCACTTAGCCCTGACGTAGTAAAGGCAGGTAAGCAGACCAGATTCTACAGATGGCACATAGACCTGGCTCTCTACGACTTGAAGCCTCCAATGGTCACCACTCTTTTGGGAATTAAGGTTCCTCCTGCTACTCAAAAGCAAACTGTGGTCTACGATGATGGCACTGGTGATGAATTGGAGATCACCCAGGGTGCAACTTGTTTCGTGAGCGGACAGCAAGCCTTTGAAAACTTGTCTGAGGAAGACAAGAAGTTTGCTTTGAACACCAGCGTCGAGTATGCTCCTCACCCTTACATCTTCATCTCACCAGCAGGAGCAACTTCGGATGGTTTGTCCATGGTGAGCGAAGGTAAAGAGATTCCTTTCGACAAATTGCCTGCTTGGGAAGAATCAAAGGTGAAAACATGGCCAATGGTCTGGACCAACCCTGTTACCGGAAAGCACCACTTGCAAATCCACGGAAGTTGCTTGTACAAATTGCACACAAAGCAAGACGATGGTTCTGTTGTGACCTTGGGATTGGAAGATGCCCGTAAGAAGGCAAGACTGTTGATGAGACCTTCTATTGCTCCTAAGGAAGTTTTGGCACACGGCTGGAAGCAGGGTGACTTGGTTATCTTCTTCAACAGAGGTGTGTGGCACTCGGTTACCGGTGAATTCAAGGGTGTGAACGATGGCAAGGATGAGAGAAGATTGATGCACCAGTGCAATATTGCAAGTGGTGTGTCTCCTGTTACTGTTATGTAACGTTACTATCTTACGAATTTATATAATGGAATGGAAAAATGGCTGCGAATTTTTACTTGAAAGTAGATGTCCTCATTGAATACCGAAATATTTTACAAAACCACTCTTCTCGGAATTACAAACATAACGAGAGTATTTTATGGGACATATAAAAAGAGAAGGTATACAATGCAGCCACTGTAACCTTGTGGTACTTTGAATCGTTTGTATTGCGTAAACTCTATGAAATCGTCCCATTAACTATCCGAGGCATGTGATTTTTTAAGGTAACGACAAATATGCTTACACCGCTACAAAACTATAGAATGAGATGCCAACTTTACACCATTGTGTTTACATGGTACTTTCCTTGCTTCATTACATCCATATACGCCCTCGACTGCGTGAATAGCAAAGTTGCGATTTGTCAATTGCGGCGAGCAGATTTGACTAAATAGTTAAATTATTGTTCAATTCGCCATAAATTCAGGTCAATGCGTTTCTAGGAGACTATTTGCGAGCCTGAAAGCCTAATTTTACACTCTCCTAGTAAGTATTTGCGCCAGATTGTGCAATATCTACACATTCACGGCTACAATATGTAAAGGACAACGCTCGCGAAAACTTGACAAATGTTGAATGGAACCCCAATTCTCCTCGAAGTTTAATTATTACATCGAGGCAATAGCTCATATCCCCTTAGATACCACTAGTTGACGGAATTAGACTGCTTCCCCTCCGTGTTTTGTTGCGGTTGATTACCTTTTTTTCCTGGTTAATTTTTTCCCACTTATTTCCCACAAGCAACTACTTGTGATGCAATACGTTGGTAAAGTCGGTGACTACGTCTACAGTCAGTGGAACTCGCTTAACCCGGCCACTTTATCGGGTGCCATTGACATAATTGTCATTGAACAACCAGATGGACTGCTTCATACCTCCCCGTGGCACGTCCGGTTCGGAAAGTTCCAAATCATTAAACCCTCTCAAAAGAAAATCGAGCTCTATGTCAACGAGGTCAAGACCGATCTTCCGATGAAGTTGAGTGATGGTGGAGAAGCATTCTTTGTTTTCGAGACTGCCAATGGAGGTGAAGGATTGCTGAAAAGTGTGTTGACAAGTCCTGTGATCAGTCCTGTTCAACTGCCTGATACCTCCCCGCGTGGGTCGCCACTGGCATCCAGACCAACATCTCCTCCTCCGGAAGCACAAGAACCAGATGACTTAGACTTGGAAAATAAGATCAGATTGACACCTACTGGTACCGGCACTCCTAAACCTTCCTCATTGAAGTCTGCCCCTGGCAGTCCAAGATCAACCACATCATCTTTGAGAGCCCCTGGGTCTCCTGGATCTCCTGGATCGCCAAGCTCTCCAGGCTTTCTTGAGAAGGCCAGAAAGATTACACAGAAGCTCAATATACCATCGAAGATAGACGTCAATGGTGACATGGTTCTTGATATGGATGGATACAAGTCGAATGCACGTAAAAACATTGACAACTCTGATGAATACTTCAAGAAACTTTTCTTCAAGGAGATTCAAGAACTTAATGCAAACAATCTTGACAAGCACGACGAAGAGCAAATCTCAGCTGAGTTGGAAGCCTCTGCTACTGAACACGGCGTATCAATTGATGATGAGATCAAGTTATGGGACCAAATTATCAGCAAGGATAGTGATGGAAACGTTCGTATTTCAAATCAAACTCTTCCACATGCTCACACACTTGGAGAAATTACCTTGGAAGATGAGATAGAAGGTCAAAGTTTGTTGGGTGGCGACGATCCCGAGGATCTGGTAGCTATTCACCACCTGGCCACTGCCCCAAATTTGAGCGAGAAAACATACTTCAAGACACTTCGTTTGACGAGTGAGCAACTTCAACTGATGAATTTGAAGTATGGCCAAAATACTCTTAGATTCAAGGCTGCGGAGGGTACTTCTCAAGTTCATGCAAACTTATATCTCTGGCAATCACACACCCCTATTGTGATCAGTGACATTGATGGGACAATCACAAAGAGCGATGCTCTTGGACATGTGCTCAACATGTTTGGTAAGGATTGGACGCATCCTGGTGTGGCTGGTCTTTTCCAAGATATCTATCGAAACGGCTACAACATTGTTTACTTGACAGCCAGAAGTGTTGGACAAGCTGACACTACAAGACAATACTTGGAGGGAGTGACACAGGAAGGAATCAGGCTTCCACTGGGCCCAGTGATCTTGAGTCCAGACAGAACAATGGCTGCATTGAAACGAGAAATCGTCTTGAAGAAACCAGAAGTGTTCAAAATGGCTTGTCTCAATGATATTCGGTCTTTGTACTTTGACAGCAATATCAACAAAAAGAGAGAAGATGATGACGAACGCACTCCATTTTACGCTGGGTTCGGTAACAGAATCACCGATGCTATCTCCTATCGTTCTATAAAAATCCCTCTGCACCGTATTTTCACAATTAATCCTAATGGTGAAGTGAATATGGAATTGTTACAGTTAGCTGGTTACAGACTGAGTTATATCCACATTGGTGAATTAGTGGACCACTTCTTCCCCCCGATTAAAGCAGTTCTGGGCTGGAATGCAGGTTGGAATAACAATCAATTGGACGAATATATGCACAAGAGAGAAAATGACGAAAATATCCGGCTTAATACTGGCATCAGTGATTTTGATAATGACGATGCTAAGAGCTTCGATGATTTGAAGACTGACGAGAGATACAATGATGTTAACTACTGGAGAGAGCCAATGAATTTTGACGATCTACTGGACGAAGAAGAAACGGAAAAGAAACCTGAAACCAAGAAGGCTGATGCGAAGGCCAAACCGGTGAAGGAAGATTCCAAATCCGAATCACTGCCAATTCCAGAGCCTCCGAAGCTGCCGACTCTCAAGGGTGTGGAGCGGTCACGTCCTTCACTGATGTCGTTCTCGTCTCCACTTAAAAGTTTTATGATGTTTGGAAATGACGATGAAGAGTACGAGAACAAAACGTATAAGATCGACAAGGGTGCCGTAGGAGATGTTGATGATGACGACACCGATGACTACACCGACTACGATGAAGATGGAGACGAGGACGACGAGGACGACGATGATTACGATGACGACGATTATGACGAAGAAGAGGACTATGACGACGAAGATGACGTGGATCAAGATGACGATCGTGACGAGGATTTGCATGATGATTTGAATCAAACATTTCTGAAAGCAGAGGAAGCCAACGGAAAAGTCAAAAAAAAATAGAACATAGCATCTTTGAAATACATGGAGTCTGTAGTGGACCTGAAAATCCCACATATAGGAGCGAAGTAGTGTAATGACCTAAACTGTCGTGTGATTTCTGCGTAAGTAATACAATATTACCGCCTTGCTTAAAAAGTATCAAGAGCCTTTACATTACAACGTTGGTATTTTGATTATCAGCCGAAAAGTCATGACGAAGATGGAACTCTCGGGTCGTGTACTACACGCCACATTTGCCCTTAAGATTATGCGAAAGTCGTCTCATGGTTAGTTTTACTGTTTATAATGCTGTTTACATTCTCCATCTCACACTCGTTTTAATTTCTTTTTTATTTATTTAGAGGACCCCTGCCAAGACGAGGAAGAATACGCTGAGAAGATTTTCTGTTGAGGAGTTGAGTAGAAATTAGACGTTCGTTGTGCAGTTTTACGAACCCATGTTTGATAAGAGGTGTGGGAAGGGCAAAGTCAGAGTGAAGTGTTTAGCTACATGTACATTTCGAGACACCACGACTACAATGCTAAAAAAAGCATTACTTGTGGACACTGAAATAGTACACATAAACTAAATACGCATAAATAAATATGTAGGTGTCAAATGCTATCTACAGATAAAAATCTTGCCAAATCAATTAGGATCTAAACTTTGAGAATATCGAAGAGCATCATTTCTAACGGCCGTTAAACAGTGTTAAATTTCGAAACAGGGGTAGTACGGGTTAACGCGTCCGCGACCAAACCGGATCCCATACACATAGCGTGCACGTGCCCTATTCGAAATACAGTGCACCTAACCTTCCGCATGAAGAAAAAAAAAATAAGAGAGATATGTGGCGACAAGAGATCTACCAAATGAAAAAATGAGGCCATGAAGAGAATCTTACGGAGTATTCTCTGCACACATTGATCTTCGTCATTCTTGTTCCTAGATCTTTCAAAAGTCTCCTCATCTTTCTGTGTGCTTTAGGTTGCTTTAATTCTTCTGATACAGAAATATATTTTCTTTTTTTGTCAGCTTTGTACCCTTATAAAGCCTCTTAAAATCGCTCATATCAAAATATCCAGTGCTGAAAGTTTTCGATTACATTATAAGTGGCACCGACTGTCCATTCTACCAGGCTCTACCTATCATCAAAGAGAGCTACTTGGGATTATTGCAACAACTGTACTTTCTGAACAACTTTTGGATCTGGGACTTTCGCGATCGGCTTCTCCTATTTTAGAGATAAGCCAATTTCAATTAACGGTTCTCCAAACGAAAACCACAACCCACTCTATTCAAACGCACTTCAACTAAAGCGTCACCCAAGCCACTGCTTGAGTAATTGGAGAATCTAACACAACATCAAAAAGAAGGATAACGGCAGCCCAGCCTCCCCTACACGTGACTTCGAACTTCGCCTAGTTTCAAATGAAGTTTCCCACCATGCGTGCGCTCCGCGTACTTGCGGGAGCATGTTTTCTTACCACCATCTTCATATTGTGGCATCTCTTCAAGTATGATCATGTCGACATTTTGGATACCATAGCTCAAATACGAGGAAATGTGCTATTGTTCCCAGCAACTTTCGATAGGGATATTGACCAATACATCCTCAACCACTTCGATATCCTGCAAGTCAAAGGTATGGTCGGGGTCCGTGCAAAACCCACGTCCGATATCTCTTTTCAGCAAAGTCAAACCTATCATGAACATCCAGTTACGGTGTATACTTCCGTGAAGAATATCCTTGGGAAGCTTTCAAGATGCACAAACGAACTCCTTCACCAATTCAAAATCCAAATTTCACCAGCACAACTGTTACAACAAGATCTCAAGCCTATGTTGGAGATGATCATGGACGAGATCGACTCGGGCACCAATACTTATTTGCGTGAACTCGAGTCGTTTTTCATTGAAAACTTGAGACTCCATTTAGAGGACGGTACTTATCTCAAACATTGGTTTAAGTTCTCCGGATCTTCTGTTTTCCTCGAAGAATACGGATTACACTTGATGATATCCCGTATTGTGTTTTCACCAACTAAGAGAAGAGACGACCCAACTGTTTCTCTTGTTTACGCGCAACTTTTCGATCCCAGTTGGAATGAAGTCAAGTATGCACTTGCAGTACCTTCCAATAACGTCGATGTCGATAGTGATGAAAACGTTGCATTTGAGCATGAACAGAGATACGCGGTCATTAAATTCCCACAGATAGTTCCGATTCCCTTCATGATGGACCCCTCTGGCACTGACGGCAAGTACTTCGGAGCCGAAGACGCACATATTTCACTTGTGAGGAATGAGGGCGGTCATGATGAACCAATCTTGTTATACAACTCCTTACACAAGAACTATTACGAGAACCCGAAAAAGGGCGAGAAGGATGAGCCAGATCTCAAGTCTAAAAACACTAGAAGTATGTTCATGGCTTTCCCATTCCAATTGCAAAAGGGGAAGGAGAATGTGGATGGTGCTTCGCACGCGGAAAGCGATAAGTTGTTGTACACAAAAACAGTGGAGCTCGTGATCAGAGGTCAAACGCGTGCAGAGAAACAGAAGAATTGGGTGCCGATTATTGACATGGAGGAAAGACAGCGCTTCGGATATGACAGAAATATTTACATCATCTTCAGCTGGCACAATTTTGCTGTTCTTAAATGTGACCTTCAAGGTATCTGTGAAAATGAGTTTGAAATGCCCCATGAACTGGATTCGGTTGGAGCACTCCGTGGTGGTACCCAGATGGTCAGTGTAAATGATCTAGTTGTCAAGGCTGGAGGAGAACATTTGCATCCGATGATTCCACAAGGACGACAGGTTTGGGCAGGCTTCCCTCGTGCACACATTAATGACTGTGGGTGCGGTAAGCTGATGTATAGACCAAACCTCGCGATTGTTATCAAAGACGTGGCACCAAGTGGCGAACGCTTGTACAGAGTGAGTCATGTATCCAGTTCCATTGGATTTGACGTTCCTGTATTTGGTTGGGATTTGTCCAAACCGACGGAAGTATGTGAAGGAGGGCCAAACGTTCTTCTTTCCAATGGTATATCGCTGTGGAATGTTGAAAGGTTTACTACGAGGGGCGGAAGATGGCATACAAAGGACTACTTGACGTTAATGATCTCGATCAGTGATATCACCATCCACTCAGTTCACGTTGAAGGCTTGTTAGATGCGATTTTGAATTTTGATGGGCCATCATTGTACAAGAACACCCGCAAACTGATCTTCTTGCCCGAACTGTCGGATGTTGACGAGCTCATCGGCTTCAACAAAGACAACATTGAGTGCGCAATGGAACTGCTGAAGGACTTCTGTAATGACTACAAGACGAGCTTCCAGGAGTTTTTTGAGAAGAATGAAGATGAAGTCAAGAAATTCGTCGACGCTTCAAAGATCGCACAATTGGTAGACAACTGAACATGGTTGTCTACCTGAACTCTCAGATACAATCGTTAACATCTGGAGCTAAACGGAACATATGAGACTGGAAATTCAATGTGAACTTTCGAATCCTCAACATTCAATCTGAATGTTTGAATCGTGAACATCCAATCCGGGACTCCAGACCGAACGTCCAATAGTGGATGTCGTCATTACCCTGGATATTTTTCACCAGGATTCCCTCCTGGGCATTTAATCATTGGACATTGAGCCAAATTGTATTATATAATAAACCTTTATCACCGAAATGTACTCACTCACAATTTCGGGTTTATGCCTGACCCACTCTATTTGTTTGCTTTCCCTTCCCTCCGAAAACACATTTGGATATGGCTTATCAAGTGTTTACACCCGCTAAACTAATGGTGTTGCCAAGCATACCAATCCATGAGAAGCCGCCAAATAATAAAGTAGAAATCAGTTGACAAAAGCATAAGAAGGAAAGAGTACGTTCAAATTATGGAAATATTTTCAACCAGTAACTGCCTCTCTCAGGAGGAAGTAGGGTTAAATATAGTCGTCTACTGCCTAGTTTGTTCTAAAATGCAACTGTGCGTCACATATTGTCGATATAAACTATAACTCCACCCCTCTACAATGCAAGTGAGTGACGCTAAAATCCAGGGTGTGGTGCAACTCCTAAACCTATATACTCTACGGAACTGTAAGATTGCTAAACAATCTTACCCTCCAAAGAATTATCAACAATCGCAATTGGGGGTTCCACCAAATGAGAGGGTGTAAAAGGGGGCAACCCGTTTTGGTCACCGGAAAATAAGTGTACACAATGCCTTGTACTTGATACAACATGGTCATTGACCCGCCACAATTATGCACCAACTAGCATTCCATGTTAGAGAGTACCTGGCGAGAACCGCCTCTTATGTACCTTCATGCTTTGCGCCTCTCCCAGCCTCACTGCTGCAAAAGATTTGTAGTCGGCTGCGAAAAAAATACCAGACTAGTTTCAGAAATGGGCAAGTAGATGTTAAACACACTTACGAGATATGAAAGGACGATTTTGGAAGGATGTTATTTGTATATCCGATTTCAACAGTGCGTTACTCTAATTGCTACGTTTTTGTAAGGACAATAGTACGAACATTTACTGCATTTATATTAGAAACACCTTACGAAGTTCTTCTAGCACAACAAAGTTGCATCATTATTACGAGGTTGCAGCAACTAATACGAGTTATTTGTTGCATTAATTAATTACATTTTTAAGGGGTAGAAGATTCAAGTAGCCATAGTGTTCGATTGATAGAGAATGTTAGAAGGATAGGAAGTTAAAAATGTTCGAGTTACGAAACGTAAGCGATGTCTAGCAGGAAATGTGCTACATGACTCAAAGCTCTGAACGTACATGGAGTTATGATCATTTAAGTATATAGATTGGTAAGATTTTTATAGTGCTAGGCTGGAACAAGCTTTATAGTCTGCTAGATGGGAGCTTTTTCGTAAAATATCGAAATACTGTATTTCCTACATTTCCTACATTTCCTACATTTCCTGGCATATTAGCTGCCCCACGACTTTATGATAAAATCGGAGGTGAAGACCTCAATACGGTATGATACTCAGGTGTGCCCACAAAATTAAAACGTTTCTTTTTCCACTTGTCTTTTTGTTGTGCTGCCCTCGTGCGGCTCTAGGCATCTCTGAATAGTGCGGCTCATTGCAGGAGGTTCCCTAAACAGTCCATCACTGAAGGAGATCTAGAAGGGGTTGCACAAACTGCATCTAAAATTTCACGCCTTTGTATTCGTATTTGTAAATGTGGGCCCACTTCTCTTTTGGTTGCATGGTTTAGTAAGCCGTTTGAAAAAACCTCACACGAGTTTTCCACTTGATGTCACACATAGCACCACCAAACTCTTATTTCTTGGTATTCAGGAGTCGTTTCTAATGCCTCAGGGATCCCCCATGGAGCGCGGGTGCAAGATGTCAACCGTAATCTCCACAGAGGGTGCCGTAGGGGTTGACAAAGGTTTATTTACCGACGCCCAATCTGGAATTGGAGCCGAAGAAGCGTACGGAAATGTGTCACTCACATAAATCTGTGGACGTTTGTGTCCAGAGAAGTTGAAGCGTTCGGTTCCATGAAGAATCGCGCACTTCGTCAATCATGTTGCAGCCCTGTATGGAACAGTTTGCGAGGGCCCTTCCACACGCTTTCGCTATTGAAATTGTATTGGGGCTCAGCACCATCTCCACCAATATCCGACCATATCCATACAAAAAATACACACATTATTTCGGGTTTTCCGGGCCGAATGCAATCATCCTCCAAACAGTAGAAATACCATCATTTCTAACAATAAATGCCGCACGTCGCCTATTTGGTGATCTACATACTTTGATTCCTGCTTTCTATTGTAGCACAAGTAGTGGCCCGGGGGTGCTTTTTTAGTGCGGCCCTGGGGTCTTTACTTTGGCTGCCAAAATAAGCGGAACACTCGGTCTGGGGCACTGTAATTTCGAAATTTGTGGGATTTGGATATCCTAGCATTGGCATTGCCCATGAGTACCATGTACAGTGGCCCCTCAGCCCAAGCGATCTTGGTGCCTGCAGCAAACTTTGTGTCTTGTACTAGAAGCAGCCAGTTGAAAAGCGCATCTGGACCAAAAGAGACCCCCTGCACAAAAGTTCGAAATATAAGAACAAAAAAAAGATTGAGCTCTCCAATTATAGCGTAGAAAAATCATTAAATTTCTGTGAAGAAGGATGCGTGAGCAGTGCCCAGAGAAGCTTTATTTGACACAACAGCCCAGTTAAACGAATAGCCTAAAATGCGCGTGGTGAGTTTTCAATGCCCATACTCTTCTTATGTGTACGCAAGATTCAGAAGTCGGGCATGTTTGTGTGCGATGGGTTCTTCCCCTCTCGATATTTTTCACCAACGTTTGAACATTTCGTTAAAAAATGGCCCAAACAACGAGATACAAGATAGGCAACTAAGGCAACTGTAGCCTAGCACCCCTAGGTATTTCTCAGTGAGTTCCTGAGCTAGAGATAGCGAAATACTGTACAATCTTGTATTGTTAATGTTCTATCCCTCGGCCATCCTTGAACGTTAGTAGCCTGGTGATGCTGCAAGGTCGCTTATTCCTGAAACCATTTTCCGATCATATGTATCTCGGAAATGTAAATCACACGGAACTAAAATCTCATGGTTAGGATAGTGGCCTTGCTTCAAATGTAAGGCTGTTACATGAGTGCGGCGGTAACTACGTACGCGATGGCAAGTGATGGTTGCCTTTTCGTTACTACGCGATGGCGTGTCATTGCTCTTTTTTTTTTGCACCGATCCGATGCCAATCTCAACATGTACCTTTACGAGATCGGCAGTGATGTGCAAATTTCAGGAAATAAACTGACATGCCGTGTATGCTGAACCTCCAAATATAGAAAATGCTTACACTTACCCCTTCCTTTCAAATATAAACATGGGAGGGCTGAAGCGATCTTTGCGGAAATAAAATTTTCTTTTAAGTGCTAATTTCCGTTAGGCGGTAATGGGATTTCCGTGCAAACTAAGGTTGAGTAGGAATGAGATTTCGGTAGGCTATCTTGAGCAATTTTACAGGGACCACAAGTGACACCTGGCTGGACTATGAGCACAGTTGTACAAGCTTTCCTACCACATGCTTCGGCACCAATCGATACTACAACAACTGCCTATTAATCGTTAACTAAAATACAAACACCAGCTTCTCTATTCTCTTGGGTACTACCCCTTATTGTCCTGCTCCCTTCGTCAGCACCATTACAAATGAGTACGACTTTACTTAAGCTGTAACTCAAACCTTCTCAACCCAACATACTCAACAACCCCTCGTCGGGCTTTATTGAAGTACTGAGCTCCAATACCAATATTTACAGCCCTAAAAAACACTTCAACTCGTCCTCACTTGTTAAAGAGCGGACATCTCTCACTCATATTGTCTGTTAAAATGTGCCGACTCAACCAGTACTTTGCTATGAACTTCTGTCCTCATGGACACGTCCCTGGATACTCCAACTTGTTTGTTAAACTCAGCAACTTCTTTACCTTTTTATCGTCAAATTTGAAGTGCTTGTTAGTCAAATGTCTCTTGTAGTCAAAGGGCCGGTTGTACGTATTGGTCTTGAAGTTGCAAATCAGTTTCGGAAACCTGCACCGAAACCTAGGACTGTTCTCGTGAATCTTGATGTGTCTCTTCAACAGCTTGAAGTTATTTCTTCCGCAAATAGGGCACGTTATTTGGTCATTGAAAACAGAGTCAACCGTAGGTGCGGGTTGGTGGGGGTTGTTGTTCACATACGTAGTGATGTCGGGATACGCTTGTAATGTTTGTTGTCCATTGACACCAATAGGTGGTGATACTGAAGGAATCTGTTGGTATGACAGAGTCAGTCCAGACTGACTCTGGTAGTTGTCATAACCCTGTCTATACTGGTATGGATATTGCTCCGGGTACGATTGTCTCTGAGGACTATTTGTTGTGTACTGGCCGAAATACCCCATATTGACGGGGTTAGTGGATACCGCTGACTGAACTGTCGCGTTGGCAGTCATAAAGTCATCCCCCAAGAACTGAGGGTTCCAGTTTACGTCATTCATTGGCGTTGGACTGTGACTGGTGGTCGTTGCAATCGCAGCTGAATTGAGCAGCAACGTGATTCCTTGTGTGTTGGGGTGATTTGCGGGACTAATTTCGATCCCGTCTTTCAAAGACACCGTCTTTGCTCTAATGTTCTCTTCTGCCCCGGGCAAGAGAGATGCAAAATGAGTCGGTGTGTTAGCGTGTTGCTGCTTGACTAGCGTACGTAGGCTGTGCTTGTACCTGTTACTAGTCGCTGGGGCTCAAAAGATGAGCTTAACAGGGAGGTAAGTGCTTCTTTTTAAATTCAATTAGGTCTTTCGGATCGACAAGAGGAAATGTGTCGATCAATCTTCCGAAGAACGTTTGGAATTTGGTACTTTGCTGCAAATTTTTATTCGTTGGCAAATTGCTCGTATCTATAGCATGTTCCAGGGTCCGGACATGCCACTCTTTATATTACAAGTAAGTAGGCTTGACAGAAATAACCATGTCAGGAAAACATCAAATCACGTTGCACCTACCAAGTGATTATCGTTATGCGTTTCTTTTCCTCTCGGTGTGGGTGAGAAAATACCGTACAAAATATTGCGTACACAAACGCTCTTTCTGTGTGATACTTCCGAAGTCTTGTATACAGGACTCATATCGCGGGCGCGAGAGGACATAGTCTGCGGAGAATATGATTATTTACGGCCGGTCCCCCATATCACCCCAGGTCGCTCCCTGTATTTTAGGGTTCATTGTCCCTTCCCGTTTCATTCTTCCTTGTGGACATTTTTTGGGACCCGTATTCTCATCTCAATACAAAAAAAATTACGCCAACACACCCCGTCTCTTCTTTTGCGCTTGAACCCAACTGTTAGCTTAACCCGCCTTGCATCACAACCTCTTTCTGTACATTTTGCGGTGTGTGAAACTTGAGAGATCGAAAGGGTCACAAAATGCTCACATAAAAAGAAATCGCGGGCCAGAAATCCGAGCACCGAATCACTCACTCATGCAGATCCTCGAAGCTTGTTGCAGTTGCCCTTACGAACAAGGATGAAATTCAGGTGGGCCCATTCCTCCACTCTCGTCTCGCTTGGTCCCAGCCTCTAACCCGCAACACTTGTTCTGGCTTTCCTTTTTAGCACCGCGTTTTGCAGCCTGCAAGTTGGTCGCTACATTCTTTGGCCAGCTGAAGTATTTCTTCTCCTAGGCGTACCTGAACTGCATTCACTTTCCTCTTCTTCTAGTGACATTCGCTAAAGGGCCACACAGGACTTGCCCCTCCCCTTTTCCAAAAACAACACCATCGTTCAACCCCCTCCCCTTCCCTGACATTTACACGAGCGCACCATCTAAACACGCAGGCACCTACGCGAGGTGGACCTACCCTTCACCCAAATCTTGATGCGGCCCCATGCCTGGTCACTGTCGTCAGTGTCTCCTGCCTCAGCTCGCGCCACTTCGTTTAGTCCCTCAATTACACAAACTCGCCCGATTTCCCCACTACAGTTTTTTTTTTGAATCCCAGACCCTTTGCAAGCCAGATGCACGTAAACGCAGCGCTCACTATGAATGAAGCGAAAGTACGCTAGTCGCGTGAGCTTTGCTTCTGGCGTGAGCCTCCCACCGGTCCCTTATCGGTCCTGTCTTATCGGATATGTAAACATCGAGAAGCTTTTTTTTGGGAAAATCCAACCACCTACTTTAGTCCAACAATAATGCAACTCAAAGCATCTTTTTTTGGCTCCATCTCGGATTTTTGTTGATGCAAATTTCCGCTACCTCAGTGTACGCAGGCACGATGTTCGAGTAGTGTGCTCGAAACTGGCAACGGCTGATCAGTTCTATTTCAAACGCAAGCCTCGTTCCCTCCGCCTCCTACTGCACTTTGGAGGCACCCTTGCAAGGAAAATGTGAAGTTTCACAGGGCCAAATGAGGGTATTTTTCCTTATACGGCATCCTTGCGGCTTTTGGGGCAAATTTTTACGTGAAGTTTTAGACAACACATTTGACGTCCAGGTTCATATGCAAAATCCGAGCCAACGGCGCTATCCAATAATATCCTCCGATAGACGTGAACTCGCATATGAAGTTGGCTTCAAAGGTGGAGAAATCCTGTGATAAGCTGCCTTCCTGGCCTAAGCCTCGTAAGAATCTCCGAACTGCATCCTCGAAGATGAGATCTCACCGGTATTTTTAATCTACAAATTCCATCCACTGTTCATCGTTCAAACTCTTCTATTATCCTTAGAATAGTACTCGTAATTCAGACTCTTCGATTATCTAAGTGTAGCTCGTTTTTCCAAATCCTTCAGTCTCCCTCGTTTCTCAAACTCTACTATTGTGTCAATACTCTTCTGAGTTCTTCTCTCTCCCCTCTTATCTTTATTTCGGTCCCCTCTCAATCTCTCCCCTCTTGTATTTTCATCGCTTTCAATGTTTGAAAATTACTGCAAATTTTACTCACAAACTGTCCCAGCTTACTAAAATTCATGTCATAATAACTAATCAAAATATTCTGCTTCCCTAGACGGATTTGGTTATAAAACACTAGAAAGGGCTTTCGTTAAGGCGTTTGAGTTCGTTTCAGATCGAATTTCGCAAGACCCCTTAACCTCAATTGGTAATCTTTCCTTATTTCACAAGAACGACATTACCTCGAAGGTATTCTTAATACTATAAACTACTAACAGTTCTCTATTCTTCTTTACCTCGTACACCTTAGTATATTATTGTTCTCCCCACTCAATTCATGTTTTTGAAGTTCCTTCCCAATATGGAACATATTGACACTCTTTGACCACTAATTGCCAACCACGTTTAGCCACCATCAAATCGCCCTTCATCGATTTAAGCCTTCTCTCTCCTCCTCTATTTTCTAACATTCCTGCTATTTTCTAGCAAGGCTATACCTCATACCCCCACGCAGCTGTTCAAATATGCACGAACAGACCCTGAAATCTAAGCTAGGATTTCTAATCACACGCTTCTGATTCGCCATAGTCCCCATTCGCGTGATAGATGGTGCGTATACCGTGTCCAGCATGCATCAATTTTTCAGTTTTGGCCGTGCATTTACGAATTTCTCCGAGCTACATGTGCCATTGCAATCCTGAACCTGCTTCCGTGCAGTAGTCTAGAGTCGCCACAGGGTATCCAAACTGTCTAGTCACAAAATGGGGAAGATCCGTATATTTTGTTGGGTTGTATTTCACCATCCCCTTGCCCCTGGTGGTAATCGGAACGTGCGGTTGGTTTGCCAAGCGACAACTTCCCTATCAATGCGGCCTCTATTGTTACGATAAGATACAGATCTTCGTTTTAACGCATCGGAACATCTGTGTTTTTCTCGGTGCCGAATCCGACCCGTTTCTTGGGCATGTATCCGCAAATCTCAGGAACTATCAATTATCCACCATTTTGTTCAGCTAACTACAGTTATAGACTCGAACAGTCGCATTTATACTTCGTTGTCTGAGAATACCAAGACCTTCTGTGAACACTTTGGAATGTTCCCTGAGCGTGCTAGTGCGAACCCCCACTAAATCTGCGTTTAAGCACAATAGACAGAACACCGTGCAAGCAGAGTACACGAGAGTAACATAAAGCTATTTATCCACAGCAAAAACTGCGATCACATTACTCAAAGGCACAAGTTTTCAAATTTACAGGTAAATTTGTTGCACCTGCTAAACATGTAAATGTATTGCATGCTTGTCGAATGTGTAGGGCTGTCCATGAACTACTACACTAAAACCACTTTGTCTTGCCCGCTGATCGGCTGCTTGGCTATAAATCTTCGCAACTGTAGCCATAGCATCGATCTCATTCGCACCCGTCATCCAGATCGTCTTATCACAGCATTTTCCTATTTCGGCATCGATTTCAATTTTTCACGTCAAATTATCATGGAATCCGACAACCGTTGGAAACCGACTGCCGTTCACTTGTCTCCTCATCACACTCCTAACGGCTTTACGCCGAACCAAGTTTAAACCGCGTGACATGATACCAGTCTTTGTGGCTGCTCCTCTACCCCTCGTCATCGCCGACACAGGCGATATCCATCCTTTCCTGTATAAACGACGCGAAACTTTCAACCCAAACAGGAAGGTGTAACAGCCCCACAATAATAGCGGATCATCAAGATAGCACTCCTATAGCACAACAACTTGATATATCCATACCATGTCGCTGATCTGACCTTTCCAGCATCTAGATGCAACCTCAGCAGCCTTAACTTCGGTTTTGCCCGCCTGTTCACAGATTTCGGGGCACTACAGCCGCGAACACGTGACTGCGGGATTCGGTATCCTACTTCCCCAGGTATAAAGTCTCGGACTCGCCCATTCTTTATCTCGACAATGCTCTCCAGATCTGTTCGCACTACTTTAAGACGCACTGCGCGTTGCTACTCAACCGCACTGACCTACTTCCCACAGGAGCCTACTGCTCCACAGTTGGTTTCCTCATCGGTGCCAGGACCCAAGTCCGTTGCTCTCAACAACGAGCTTGGTGAAGTTTTTGACAACAGAGCCACATACTTTGTTAGTGACTACGACCAATCCGTTGGTAACTACATCTCTGATGTCGATGGCAACAAATTGCTCGATGTTTACTGTCAGATCTCGTCGATCCCTCTCGGTTACTCCAACCCCGAACTTAAGAAGGCTGCCAAGTCCGACGAAATGGCTAGTGCATTGATCAACAGACCAGCTTTGGCTTGTTTCCCTTCCCTGAACTACAAGGATATCCTCGAAGCAGGTATCTTGGCTGCTGCTCCTCCAGGCCAAAACAAGGTGTGGACTGCACTCTCCGGATCTTGTGCAAATGAAACTGCATATAAGGCAGCTTTCATGTACCAGCACGCCGTTCGTCGTGGATCACTGGACTTCACTGCGGAGGAATTGGCTCTGGTGATGGATAACAAGCTCCCTGGTACTCTGGACATGGTCATCATGTCTTTTGAAGGTGGTTTCCACGGCCGTTTGTTCGGCTCTCTTTCCACCACTCGTTCGAAGGCCATTCACAAGTTGGATATTCCAGCCTTCGACTGGCCAATGGCTCCATTTCCTAAGTTGAAGTACCCATTGGACGAGTTTGCAAGTGAGAATGCCGCTGAAGAACAGCGCTGTTTGGATGCTTTCGAGGAGATCATCGCTCTGCGCAAGCCTCACTCCATTGCAGCCATTATTGTTGAGCCAGTTCAGTCCGAGGGTGGTGATAACCATGCTTCTGCTGCCTTTTTCCAGGGATTGAGAGATATCACCTTGAAGAACGACATCTTGATGATCGTTGATGAGGTCCAGACTGGTGTCGGTGCGCTGGGTAAGTTCTGGGCTCACGAACACTGGAACTTGACTACCCCTCCAGACATGGTGACCTTCTCCAAGAAGTTCCAGGCTGCTGGTTTCTACTTCCACGACAACGCTTTGCAGCCAAACCAGCCATACAGACAGTTCAACACCTGGTGTGGTGACCCATCTAAGGCCATTATTGCTAGAGCCATCTACCAGGAAATTGAGAAGAACGACCTTGTCAGCAAGACTGCCGAGGTTGGCGACTACCTCTACAAGGGCCTTGCTACTATCCTTGCAAAGTCCAACAAGGTCTCCAACTTGAGAGGTGAGAACTTCGGTACTTTCATTGCCTGGGACTGCGCTGACGTCAACGTGCGCAACAAGGTCTTGATGGATTGTCGTGCAAAGGGTGTCAACATCGGTGGTTGCGGTGACCAATCAATCAGATTGAGACCAACTTTGGTCTTTGAGAAGAAGCATGCTGATGTCTTCTTGGGTATCTTGGAGGACGTTATTCAGAAATTGTGATAGAGATAGTGAAAAGCAGCAGTGCAAAAGACGTAGATATAGATTGTCAGACCCTCAATTAAGAGCTTTTCAAGTTGGTTGTAGATATCATACTCAATAAGGTACCTGTTGACGGTAGACTTGACCTTTCAAGTAATAGCGATCTCAGCTAGAAAGGACATTTCATCTGAGTTACTCTTATTCTTATACATTCTCACTAGCTAATACTCATTGTTCTTATTTGTGATTTATTCTCACTCGTTCTTATTATCCTATTCGTTCGCTTTTGATGTCAACCTGATTAACATATCCGATCCAGTTGACAGATCCATTGTTTCTATTGGCCAATGAAAAAGACGTTGCATTGTTCCACTCTACATTCTCTTTCTCACGTGGCCAAGAATTTGATGTGATATGGCGTCATGTTAACTGCCAATTATAGTGCAAACGGTTTGACACCCGTATCCCCTGCTTTTGGAGGATGCAACGATGTCATTGGCCCTTGGTTAATCACAAAAATCCATCACCTTCCTTTTTGGGATTTGTACATTTTTGGGCGACAACGACTTGGGGAGCTGAAGGTATATGAGCACTTCACAACGGCAGCTCTATTGGACTAGTACTAAGTTAAGTCCATGGTATTAGCCTCGCATATTGAATCCTCAAATTTACGTTTCTTCCGGCTCTCACATCCCAACGGCTGCCAAGGCAGTGAACGATTTATTGCACCCGTAATCGGCTTTCTCTACTTTCGGCAATTCTTTCTGAGCCTCCATCAAGTATGCGGACCAGTTCTCCATTGGCCCTGGAATTATCGGTGGGGATATCGGTTTCATCTGATGCAAGAGCGTAGAAGCTTGGTAAGTTGGTGAGAGTCTTGGTATTTAAGTGAATGAAAGCCTCAGTAGCTTCTCTATCTCCATCCATCAACAATGCAAATCACTTCTCTTTTACTCGCTGCTTCCACCGCTTTGGCTGCAACCATCACCTCCTCTTCTACCAACCCATACGCCACCTACCCAGCAGTCCCAAAGACTGCTACTATCAATGGTTTTGCTGACAGAATTTATGACAACTTGCCTGACTGTGCTAAAGACTGTGTCAAGAGATCCACCTCCAACACCCCATGCCCATACTGGGACACTGGCTGTCTCTGTGTGATGCCAAACTTTGGCGGTCCGGTCGCTGAATGTTTTGCCAGTCAATGTAAGGGTGCCAACGTCCAGACTGCAAGCAGCTTGGCTGTTTCCGCTTGTTCGGTTGCTGGCGTTTGGGACCCTTACTGGATCATCCCAGCCACTGCTAGTTCCGCAATGGCTGCCGCTGCTACTGCTGCTTAATTAGGTGTGTATGAATATAGCTGGAAAGTTCACTAGCTGTGATCTTTGGCATATTATGACTTGATATGTTTTATGCCCATTTGTTGGCTGCAAAAAAAGAAATTTATTTAGCTCACAAAAACAACACCGATAATCCAATGTAAGTAACGGTTTTTCGCGAAATCATGTGAAAGATCGAGCTCGTCATTTACCACTTCCAATTGAGGTTTCCACATGATATCTCTACCCGTGACTTCTGAAAAGTTCTTAACGCGGACGAAGCTTCACATGGACATGAATCTTGCAATAAGAGTGCGATTTTACGTAAGAGTACGATTTTATCAGCTGCCAATTATTTCCAACGCCTCGTCAATATTCATCAAAACGCTACTTGACTACTGTTTCCAAACCATCTCTCCAACGAACTCTTTATTACTCCTCTTTCCATTCAATCTTACTTTCTGTCCTCAAATCCCCATTAAAGTTTTGGGGGATCATTTTTTGTTTTGTGTGGCCACTGTAATTGTGTCGGATGGGCAAAAAACGGGGCTTTATTTGACCACTGTTTACGCCTCGAGGTGTTAGCGGGAATGCCGTTTATGGCAGATCTTCTGTAGACAAGTTGTTCCGAGCACTGTCATAAACTGGGGGTAATTGGCAACTACAAGCTATGTCTTGGAACCGGTTTTATTAATATCTCATCTCCAAAATCACCATCTTCTTGAGAGACTTTGACCTAGAAATTTAGCGATGAGTCCCCGAGTATATTGCTGGTGATCACGCTATAATTAAGGCTCTATTCGTTTCATCAAAATCCCAGTTGCGGGGGCAGGCCCTTGTTACACTCCTGAATCAAGTCTTGACGTGACCCTCAGAACCTTGTAGATATTGTTGGCAAGGTAGCCGAGTAACATATTGCCGCGTACATACAATGTTGTTATTGTTTCCCGTCCACGTTCTTTACGTTGGAAGCACTAATTTCGCCCCAAAGCTGAGGCCGTTATGCGCGAATTTACAGTGCAACCATCATTTCTGGTGCCCATTTCTTTTTCCTGTTCGTTTATCGCTTCCAATTTTGGAAATCAAAGGAACTTCATCCGTAGAACATCACACCAACCATATATTGCCGTTACCCTTGAGATGCTTGGTCGTCTTTTTAAGAACCAGGCTCAGCAGCCGATGCTGACACACTCCATGGGTACCAGCTACACAGCACCACCTCCTGCTATGGCTCCAACACCGCCTGGATCTACCGTTGCCGCCAACTCGTTCGAGGACTCCTACACTCGAGAGATCCTTTACGCTACACCAACACCCTTCAAAATGTTCCAGCTACAGCCCAAGGCGTTCCGAATCGTGGTATCACAAGATGGTGGTAACCTCAGGCAGAAGCAGGTCTTGTTTGATAGCGCTCTTGAGGGCAATAAACGCCATAGGTTTCACAGCGACTTGAATGACTTCATGTTCGGAGCGGGTCTTCCACTGAATGAGCTCAACGACCAAATCAAAGTGCACATCCTTCAGAACCTGGTACTTATAACACGCTTGTTTCTGATCAAGAGGGACGAAGATGAGGAAACGTCACGAGAGTCCTCCCTCGACGACCAAGGCGGCTGGAATCCGACCTCAACAATCAGAGGAGAAACAAGAAAGAGAAGTAAACCAAACTCAACAGCTTCATCTCATAACTATACCCTGGCTGATAGTAAGTCAAGTTCTACAGTGTCTTCCCCTAATGATTCCCACAACGAAAGCAAACAAACATATACCCCTGGAGAGTCGAAGTCAGAATTTGACAACACATTCGCCTCATATACAAGGCCCCGCATAAGTCCAGAGTCACTAAAGATTCAAATAGATGATCTGAATAGACAGCCCTGGGATGGCGAACATCTGGACCCGGAGCTGTCCATTAAAGATGCTCAGCAAAGACTGCGGCCATTGTTAGTACACCAACTGAAGCTGTCGGATGCACTTATGCTGAGACCTTTTTCATTCTCACAGAACCCATACTCGGATCACAGCAGTCCTATTCACGATATTTCCGAGAGCGCAGAGAACTCTCCCAGTACAACTCCCGTGTGCAATACACTCAGCATTGGCAAGCCAAAGACTTGCAAATACGCGTCACCTATTAATACAAAGCCTTCGCAGCTGCCAATTTACGGTCTGGCACCATTAAATAGATTTGCTATCGGTATCGTGATACCCGTGGACTCTACGGCAGACTTGGGCGACGTGGTATTCAACAACTGGGAAGAGTTTTCCCATTTTATTTATTTGCTCCAAAAGACTGTCGCAAAGCGGCTCATGGAGCACCTCAATACTCAGCACAACCAGTACGTCTTCAATAGGCGTATCCAATTCCCCAACTACATTCTTCAAAACGAGCATGACTTACACGGTCAGTTGGTAAAACTCGCGAAATTGGCGCACTACGGTGCAAACGTCCCAAGACTAGCACCTACAAAAGCCCTCTTGGGCAGAGAGGAAAACCGTACAACGTTGGTCAACTGGATACTCGAGGTGATGAACTGGATGGAGTTCAAGGACGGTAAGCTGGGCTTCCTTGCCTCCCTCATCGCACTCTTACGCATACACTCAAAGCTGCTCGCAAAGAAAACTTACGACACAGAGCCGCTGTCTATAAAGAATAAGGAGACCACCCGTGTGGTCGTGATGACAGGCAACCCAGTCGTTGCGAAAAAGCTCATCTTCATCATGAGTGCTTTGATCGGGAGTGATATGGAACACATGGTGGATGTTGTGAGCGACAACAGCGAAGGTTCAGAGTCGAGCTCATCAACTGATGACGGAAAGATGCCTCACAGCGGATACAATTCCCGGTTTTCGATGCCGCTGAGCCCCATTGCCGAATCCATTGATCTGAGCCCAGATAATGGCATGAGTATAAGTCTGAGCCCAAACGACCTTTCGCACAGTCCTGAAAACAGCCTTTCGCATAGTCCTACAAATCTCTTCCTGAGCCCAAGACACAATCACTCTCGCACAGAGCTCTCGCTGAGCCCAAGGACTATCTACTCACTGAGTCCCAGAAATATTGCGAATAACCTGCATAGGGTACCTCCGAAGCCGGGATTCCATGAGACATCGCCGCGGCGTATCAAAAAGGCTTCTTCGTTTTCTTCGTCACTCTCGCTGGACCAATCGCTACCATCTACTCGTGGATGGGAGATCCCGTGTAAGCTGGTCGCACTGACGTCGAGTGTATTGGACAGCCCGAGTGTGGACATTTCGCATGGTAACCGGACAGCTGCGACCGTCAAGGGAATTCCAATAGCGCGTCCAGTGACTGCGACGGTGTCGTCTGGGAATCTACTGCTTCTGAAGTCTTCGTCTATGAGCTACCTCTCACTGTCACTTTCACTGTCGTCAAAGTTTGGCGGCAGTTTCTTTGAGAAGTGGAAGAACTCATTTGGCAGCAGTACGATGGAGGACTTTGTTGACGACCCCACGCTTACGAAACGCAACTCGGTGAAACTGCTTCGAACTCCGTCGCCTGCAGTGGAGTTTGACGACTTCTATTGGCAACAGCTGTTCATGGATGACCTGAGCGCAAGAGATACATACCGGTGGGTAGATACCAACAAGTGGGCGGATAACACCAGTAAGCTCTCGCGTACGCAGTCGATGTTTGACCTCTGCGAGAAGAAGCCATCGACGCCACAGTTGCGGAGAACTAAGACCAGTGTTTACGTGCCTCTCAGCATGTCCAGAGACGACCAGACGACTGATATCAACAGTGACGTCATCCGCAAGAAATGCGAGCAGATCTTTAACGGCGAGGTGGAATGGAAGGATAGCGACTCCACTACGATGGAAGTGAGCATAGGACTGAACGATTCCTGTATTTTGCAACAACGTGCACTTCTTCCAAACGTTGCATTTTCAGATGAGTTCCGGCCCGAGTACGGACTTCAGTCGTGTCCGATCAGTCCCAAGCTCGAGTCACATGTGATGGCTGCGATGAAGAACGACTTGCTGTTCTACCAGAACCGGTATGCACAGGTGGTGTCGCGGACCATCTTCATTTCTTTACGTGCGCGCGAGATCAAGGTGATCGAGATGAACTTGGACGGCGATAACGGGCAGTACAAGACACGCATCAAGAAGTTGTTCACAACAGGTAAAAACGTGGGCAATCAGACGGAGATCGGTAAGGTTGAGGAGGACTTGAACGAGATGCACCGTTTGTTTGCAGAACAGCAGGTTCGGAAAGCGGACGGAGACGTGTTTGAGGCGAGATTGAGGGGAGTGGTAATGAATCTCGTGAGTGTATAGAATGGAAGCTAGCTGATAGAATCTAGATAAGGAAGTGTAAACGAATTTGTTAGAGAACTAATTTGGGGGTTGGTAAAGGGGGTATTTTGAGGGTACGACAAGAAGCGAAATAAGAAGCGAAATCATCTTGTACGAGTGCAATGGAAGGAACCGCTGATTGTAACGACAGTATAATGAATGAGGGGTAAGAGTTGATTGAGGGCGGAGTATTTAATATACTCTATTAAACCAACAAGGATAAATACCTTAAAGGGTCGAACAGGGCTTTTTAAGGCAAATTGAGTGCGGTGCTTGATGACAATTTATATGAGCAGTGCTCATACATGAAGTGAATGAGTGTGTTTGACATGACATAACGGGAACCACAGTTTCCTGAAGTCGTGTAGCAAAGTTGAAATCTTGAGCACGTTGATTAAATTAGCTATAAAATTACATGGTTGCAATCATGAGGTTTCCGAAACATTCCATCATGTCAGCACAATTGAAATAGGAGAAACGTCAAAACGATAATTTAAAGGCGCATATACATAGGAATCGAATACGCTGGGACGTAAGAGGAAAAAATTCAATGATTAACACTCATTAGTCTCCAAACTCAATTTCCTGACCAACAGTATCCCGCCATACCTACACTAATCAGGATAAATTGAATATACAATAGGCTCTAGAGTGTAAATAACAAAATGCTACATGCCAAGGCTGTTATTGCGGTACTCCGGTCGTTCCAATTGAGGTGCGACGCTTATGCTATCGATTTTTCCACTTCAAGACTTTGCCGAAAATCAGAATTAGGCGACCCCTTATCATTTTTCTCAGACAACCTAATTTGCCATGGAATGAACTATTTGAGATGATTACTTAACGCGAGGAAAGCGCATTTCACTAGTCACCAGCATCCTGAGCGCTGAACCATTCGCCATATATGACGTAACTGCTCCCAGTGCTACCAATTCTGGCGCATGTCACATTCTTGACGTTGCCACGTGACAGCTTGAACAGTGTACTTGTTTTTCCGGAACCGCCGTCGACTGCCAAGAGCCTGGGGAGCCCTTTGTTTGTTCTGAAATGTATTTTTTTTGATTATGTCTACGACACTGATTTGTGGCCAATGTATCTTTTTTCTTTTTCCCCTCCTGCACACATGTATTCAAAAATATAAAAATCATGAGCTCCAAGTTGAGGCAAAGGTGGTGACGGAATCAGCGATCTCCTATATCTTAACAATGTTGTTATTGTCTGAGACTGGTTGAGTTTTCTTCAAAAGAACCCACTCAAATTCATTCCAATAAAAACTCTTTTTGAAAACCTGCAGGACCCTTCCGAGTGTCCCCCACAGATGTGGCTATAGCCATGCCTACCTGCAGCTTGCATTTTCCACAGTTCACAAAACCGATAACAAAAACGCAAAGATGTACCTTTTTAGGGGGTGAAACACGTGAGGAGGTACAGAGTTCTTAGCGATCGACCCAACGCTCCAACCCTTATAGTGCAGAACTACCAAAACTTATAAACTTCCTTGAAGGGCTCAAATCTGCGTCATTTGTCTATAACGAAGAGGGGGCGATGATGAAGGAACTGAAATTCCGCTTCATTTGCCCTCTTTTCTTGTAGATTATGCAGCCAACGATGGTTGCAGGTGAAATTCTCACCTTGTTCACGTACTCTCATGCAGGTTCGGTGTTTAAAAAGTTCAATCTGTGCAGAAAAATAGCTGGGCCCTTGCCCCCTATACAAAGCCCAGCTGAACAGCGTATAATATTCGGACTTCAAGGATGCAATAGAGATCAAGCAGCCTTGTCCTTGGCCGCCGCCACACGCCCCACCCTTCTCCTCAACACCTTCCCTTCATCTCCACCTAAGGCCGGGTTACAATTGGATGTTCCTAGTGGGCTGATTGGAAACCTACTTCAACCGGCCTTCTCGTCACTCATTACCCCATTACAACCGCGGGGAATTAGCTTTCCCATGAATACAAAACCCACTTGGCTAAACCTTCAATGCCATACTGTTGTGGGGGATCTGAAACATGTATACCCTGATCGATCAATGCAGGCGGATTCCTCAAGGTAGACATCGTCCCCAATCACAAAATCTCAACGCAAAAATAAAGCCTTGCATATTCCCTTCGCCGCGTTCCGCGCCGGGTCGATGTTTCGGAACTTTTTTTTCTGTGCTTTTCTTTACTATTCTACTGCAGGTTCGGATGACCTTTCCGTGAAAAATACATTTTTCAGGAGGAGTTCTCGTTTTCCAAACTCCTTGGAGACTACTCCAGCTTTCGCATTAAGATGCGGATTTCCGACCCCTGGATCATTTATTTGTCTCGAACTTTTCACAGCCTAGGTGAAAAATAGAAGGGATGAGCGATCATCAGATTTGTACGAAAGGGGTCATAGAAGGATAATAGAAGGGATCTATCAGAGTCGTCTAACAATAGAAGTGAAGGGAATTGATCACGTTTCCAGCATTTCCAAGTATCATTGAAGTGTTTACAAATTGTAGATGTACCATCACGAACAATACATTGTTTTGTCTATTGTGTTCCATTAATCATGTCTCATTACTATTATCTATAACCTATAACCCAATATTAGCGCTCAACATCTCAGTAGAGAAACCAAGATTGTTGTCATATCCGAAGTCGCTCAAGTCCACCAGTTGCATGTAGTCAAACTCTTGCATCTCTGGCATCTCCTGGAAGAAGACATTGGTGGACTCATCAAGCTGCTTCTCTGGAGTGAAGCTACTCACCATGGGCAGCACATATCCCAGCAAGTCATCCTGTGCAAAAAGTGATTGTGGAACTGGCTGTGCGTGGTAAGCTGGTTCGAGGGCGCTGAAATCCGTCAACGGATCCAACTGGAATGGCTGGAATTGCATAGCTTGCACTTGTTGTGTAGGCTTTTGCATCTGAATAGGCGATAACAGTGTTGGAGACTCCAACTTCACTCTCTTAGTGTCAAACTCAGGCGAGGTTGGTTCGGAGTAGTCCTCCAACGATGATAAAGATGTGGTAGAAGATGGTGTCTGGTAGACATCCAACTTTCTCTTGCGCAGCACTGGCTCGTCGCCACTGTGCGTCTTAATGTATTCCCAGCACTTGTCTCCATAAGTCTTTGGGGTAAGACCAGTTACCGACTTGAAGACTCTGTGGAAGTGCCATGCCGAAAGCTTGGACTTGGCAGCGAGTTCCTTGAATCCCAAGACTCCTCCTCTTCTTCTCTTCTTCTTGTCCGATGGGGAAGATGGGGACTCTTCCACAGGACTCTTGTTGCAGAGGTTAGAAGCAGCAGCGAGTGCAAGATGTCTGCATGCCAAATCCACCAAGCGGTAGTGGTCAGAGTCGTTCTTGCTCAATGGGGTATCTTTAGTGAACTTACCATCAAAGTTGATGACAGGCGATGAAACTCTTCTGGAGTCACCCTTCTTGGACTCTATTATCGAAGCCTTGATCTTTTGGTTGTTCAAGTCTTCATTGTCGTCCATCAATGGCGACATCAAGCCAATCAGTCTGTTAATGTCACCAACGCATTGGACTAACAAACCCACATCCACTGATGGGGCCTGCAATGGGTCACAAGACTCACATGGAATGAATCCAAGACTCATTGCAGTGGAAGCATCATTGACAAATTTAATCTCCAGCTTGAGATTGGTAGTTGGCCTAGCATCACAGTCAGGGCGGCAGAAGAATCTGTTGACCTTGTTGCACACACAGAAAGATCCTGCGGCAAAAGGGTCGCTGAATTCATATGCCTTCCACTTAGCAGCCTCTGTTGAGTAAACCATTGTATGTTTGATGTTGATAGTGATAGTAGAATGATAGCTGGAACTTCATCCCTATTTATATAAAATTGAAGAAATGAAAGAAAGGATATTTTACTGTCCGCTTGCGGATAGACACATGAGCGATGGTCTGAATATTTTTTTGGCTGAGTTATGCAAAGCTAGCTGTATTTTCTAGAAACACTATTTTTGTCTCATTGAACAAAAATTCCTTGTTGTGCATGAGGAAAATTCTAGGGCATTTTTTCTACTATCCCCGAGCTAGGTAGTTAATACCCAGTACTCCAACTAAAAGCTGAACCACAAAAGAAGGGACTCTGAATAATTGGGCGAAGGCTAGTCTCTTTCAAGTCTTGTCGCGAGTAGAGCCCTAGTCCATGGCACTCAGCCATCGCTAGTGTCTTTCTACCCCCACTCTCCTCATGCTAATCCAATGACGTTGTTAAGAAATATTACTCAACCACAACATGTGGACGGTGACGGTGACGGTATCCTGACATCATAGGAATTTTAGCCGAAGCTGGGCTCGTGATCTATTTACACAGTCTCTCCTGCAAAGCTAGTACGAAATGCATGTTATCACCTTGAAAGAACAATACTGGAAAAAATACCTCCACCTTGAGGCTAGTGCAGTTCGGGAGCTTTGCATGCTGCTGTATCTGTGTGCAAGACACATGTAAGATTATAACTCCGTATATTTCACAGAATGGGTTCCTCCCTGTACTCGCCGGCTTCCATGCTCCCCCGTCTTCTCCAATAATGAAGGTTTTAGCTGGGCAAATGGAATTCCGGGAGCAGGGCTCCAACGTTGTGGCGAAACCCGTGTTACACATCGCATCTTCTCAACAACACCTCCGTGCTCAGCACTCTGTCTGAGACTGGACATGAAGAACAACAAACGTGTTAGTTTTATTAGTGGCTATGCTTTCAATTCAATGCGCTCCGTGCCTTGTCATCGTTGGGCTGGTGAGCCTTTGCCCAAATCGTTCTTGTACACTACGGAGAAAATTCTCACTCTTCGGCCGAAAACAATTATGCCTGCCCTACTAAATCGGCATTATGCTAAAATCGGTACTTTCCTAAAGTCAAGCACGTATATTAGCCACCAGTGCCGCGTGGGCTTTGCAAAAGGGTTCAAAGGGTCGTCCAAGAATCTCACTCACATTACAACGTGCCTCAAGCTGGCGCACAAAAAGGAATCCAGTGGATAATGAGGGTCAAAAGCACACGCCCTGTTTCAAGAATTAAAACTTTATTCTTATCCCTATTTGTTCATCACGCCAGGCGAATTAACCTCTGTGCACAAAAAATATTTTTCATTTCCTATGCATTCCAAGACACAGGACATGTGCTAGTCAAAATTTTGAAGCCGCCTTTTGCCTTACGAGACCCTTTTGATAAGGGTTCTCTTATCAAAGGGAGGCATGTGCGGGAATACGGATAAGGATAAGGAGTAGCATTTGGCCAGCGAGAAGTGCTAAGTAGTTTCGTGTAGCGAATATGACTAGAAATAAGTCTGATACTTAGTTGTTGTTGTCTACGACTTACGTCACTGTGTTGTCATCCCGTATCGTTATTTACCACGATCTAGACTCATTCCTTTTTTTGTGTGGTAACGAGGGGCTAGATCCCGTGCTCTTGTTGTTGTCTTGGATGGGCGTAACCTAAAAAAATTAGTTTAGCCACTGGCCTAGACCCTATGACGTGTTGTGGGAAATGCAAAAAATGACATCAGCATGAGGCTAATTTTTCTGTGGCCCAGAGAATCACCTTATTTAACTTCCGCTTTAGGAAATCCCGCGGTGACGTACTAATCGTACAGTCAGCATCATCAACCCCCCATCTCGCAAAACTCCCTGTATTGACTTCTGTCTGAAACCTCGTCAACAAACAACTCCCCCAGCTACTGTCACAAAACAGACAAGATAACTCCGGGTCTAGTCTAGAACCTTGGATCTTTCGTAGGGTCTCCTTCAGCTCGTTTTGACCGGATTTATTATACGCCTTATCGAAAGTTGTTCCGAACTATACGTGCTTCATGCTTCCTACATTTTGCATGATACAATAATTTGCAGTTGCAGCCTTCTTGAAATTCGCTGATTTCATATTTGCAGCCTGTGACCCCGCCATCTTGATATCATCGAATCTGCTTCTATTGAAAGGCAATACATTTGCCTCGCCACTCGCCGTGTTTTTTTTTTGACTTTTGACATGCTTCTTTTCCTCCTTTTCCTTCATTCGATTCACATTCCTATTTTTCACTCACTTCTTGAAGAATTACTGCAAAAATGAACAAATACAAAAATACTCTATCAACCTCTCACTTCCTCTAATCTCTTCACACACCCTCCATTCCCTCGTACTTCCTCTTATTACTTCAGTCCCCTTGTAACTTCATTTCCTCCATTTCCTTTCCTATCTACCTACTATCTTTATCTTCGCTTATTAATTCTCCTGCACACACTAACCGAAAACTAATGGAACCACGTCACGGCGACCATGGTCATGGCCACGAGAGCCTACACTACGCAAACATCCCCTATGGTTACTACGTTGCTGCTGCATCCATCCTCCACCTCACCCTACTGTGTACAGCCAATTGGGCACGCGAGAATCGCGTCCGTGGCTCGCGCTACTTGATCCCAATACCATTGTGGTTCATCGTGCCAACATACACAATCATTCTAGTGGCAGTGTGCTTCTACCACCTCGACTTCAACACTCAATTTTCCACAATATTGAAGCGCTTCGGTCGCGTGGCATTTGCCCTAGTCCCTTTCAATATTGTGCTAGCCCTCAGACCTCCTAACTGGCACCACGTTCTGTTTGGCTATTATCTTGACTACCTCGGACTCCATAAATGGACCTCCCGTGTCATCCTCGCACTCCTGGTGTTCCATGGCTTGGGTTTCATTGCAAAATGGATCCTTGAAGACGCGCTTTTCAAGGCCGTTCGAATCCTCAACTTCCTCGGAGTCGTCCTTCTTGTCTTCCTGTTGGCACTTCTCTTCGTGTCGGTTCGCTGGATGCGTCGCTCCTTCTATCGGGTCTTCTACGTGGTACATACCGTGACTGCGTGGCTGTTTGTTGTTCTAATTGCGTTCCATGCCCGTCCAGGTGCCATTGATTTGGTTATTCTCCTGGCTGTGCTCTTGGCATATCAGATCGTTCAGCGCATCTTCTTGCTGAGTGCGGTTCAAGTCTTGGATGTCAAGGCTGATCCACTCTCCACTCTTCTGGTCATTCGCTTGCTGAAACCAAACGGCTTCCCTGCAGCTTACGTTCCTGGATCTCATGTTAGGCTCCTGATGTCGCGCTTTAACCTTCTTGCAGCAACGCATCCGTATTCTATCGCAAATATCGACGATGCACTGGAATTAGTACTCATTGCGTTACGCACAGCGTTTGCCAGAGAGTTGACCGCAAATTTGGAATGCTCGCTTTTGGGACCGTACCCTCTGCTCAAGTACTCAACGTTGACTACAGAGAAAAATGTGGCCATTGTGGTGGGTGGTTCCGGAATATCCTTGGGGCTTCCATTATTCAAGTACTTGAGTGCCCGCGACACATTTGTGACCCTCGCGTGGTACGTGAGAAACGAAGCCGATCTTTTTGTCATGAAAAACGTCGATTGGCCCGTGGAAAACACAACAGTGTACCTCACGGGAGGTGAAGGACCTACCTCGAGCACAAATGAAACTACCGCGGAGAACGAAGAGGCTGGACTTCTTTCCGGTGATATCGAGCTTGGTACTCTTGACTTAGAAGACTTCCCTGCCGCCCCACTGAAACATAACGTCAAGGTCGGTAGACCTCACATCCTGGCGGTGGTGCGAGAATCTGCATTCGTGGTAGCCTGTGGTCCCCAAACTTTGGTGGATGACGCGAGGAAGAGTGCAAAGAATGGCTTCCACGGAGAAGTTTATGAGATGTAATCGAAGAGACGAAGAAGGGTGTAGAAGAAATGATAAGTGAATACAGAGTGATTAACGTAAATGAAAAGGTGGGCGTATAGGAAATACGAAAACGAAGAGAATACGATTTCGAACGGGCTGGATCATCTAGAACTTTTCCAGAAGGGGTTTCTAGAATATCCAGTAGAAGGAAATGGAAAAACTAGTAGACAGACACGAGAAAGCATGATTTCTGGGCAGCTTCTTGAGTGTATCCGAGGTAAGGCTTGTCTAAAACCGTGTTCATTACTAAAAATACAGCTCTTCTCGCCGAATGCCCGTTAGGTACAGCCACATGTTGAGCGCCATGTGGCCAAGTTAGCCTCGGCTGCAAAAGAGCTCGGCTTTACGTCACCGTTATCGCTTATTCTCAAAAGAAGCTTTTAGACTTGTGAACCGACTATTGTTTTCCCAAGCATATGGAAGCGAAATTTGGTAAGACATTCGCCTCCTAAGAGGTGACGTACAACCATGACGTGAGGAATTTTCCATGGCAAATTTTAAGTGGTGACGTCGTTGGGGCTGCACACGCAGAAAAATCGGCCGAGCCGTTTCAGGGATCTGAGAGATAACGAGCTCGTGCTATCTGTGGAACATTCACGCTCTTCAACTGAGAGATTGTGCTGCACGTGTTTTGAACCTGGGATCTCTTGGTTCGTTGTGAACGATGTCAACATTTCACTTGCGTTTGTAATGTCCTTTCATTTGGATTTCTCATTTCAGTTCACTTGCCACTACTGGAAACTTATGGCTTTGGGCGAGTGCCTCTCTCCAAAATTAGCCCGTCTCCTTTCCCACGGCCACTTTAACACCGTCTTTGTGGCAGGCAGGTAATATTTAGTCCTCGTGCATTATAAATACATTATTTTTTTGCATTCGCCAACACCAGACAAAAGCTATTTTGATGGAGTTCCGTGGTTCACGAACTTTAACTAATTCAGAACTGATTTCATCAAATCGTTCCTTTCGCTTCAGAGACATTTACTTGCTTACTGATTGTGATGTAATTTGGCTGCCTCCTGGAATTCGGGGGACAGAAGTCTGTACATGCTCGCTGAATTGAATATACTTGCCACACATAAAATCCGACTAACGCCTAATTTATGAGACTCTTGCATGAAAATATATCTTACAAGTGAGGCGTGCGTATTCTATACAGAAAATATATTATGAGCCCAAATACAATCTATGGCTAGTGAACCCCTAACCTCGATTTAATGTGCACAACCACAAGGGTTTGCATGACCTTTCCATTTCCTTCCTCCAAAAAAAAGCTGGAACTCAGGTTCGAACTAAGGACCAACAGATTTGCAATCTGCTGCGCTACCACTGCGCCACACCAGCACTTGTGGTTGGACTTTCCAACCTTTTAATCAAGTTGTGAAAGGTGCGATTACTATATATTCCTGTATAAGGCTCTTCCCGATATACTAAGATATACTGCGGGTTTTATGGATACGCTTATTTAGATGAATAGAATAGTTCAATGGATCTCCCAAAACTACCAAACAAACTCTCCTGTGAATGAAAACGGTACTAAGATTCAGTACCTAGGGCGGTTTGAACTCAGTGTTTCTCTTCTCCCCCGTTGTATCCATCAACGTTTTTCTTTTTCATTTAGTTGTTTCCTCCCTCTACGCGAACTCTCGTTTCCAGTACAACTCTCTTATAGCAGTAAACGTATCACACCATCACACGTGGAAATATTTCTCCTAGACTTTCGCTTCGAGAAAGGGTCTAGACTCAGTTTAAATCCAAGACAAAATATAATTAACCTTGCAGCCAGCTTTGTGCTGTCTGACTCGCCACTCGCGGCACACCTCTTAAAGCGCAGGAAGCAGATGCCCAATTAATAACTCCACCGGACAATACACTTTGGTTAGGAATTGTCGAGAAGGAAATGCATTTAATCATGTTTTGCATCCCTTATCCCTAACGGGTTTCCGAAGCTTGCCGAATGCCGGATTTCCATCATTGAAGCTCGTGAAAATCGAAGACAATATAAAACAACTGCATGCAAATCCGCAACCAATTTCCGCAGGCAATATCCGCATTCTTAGGGTATGACTGTGTACAGATGCGACTAGACTTGATACCAGCACCAATTCATTTATTTTTAAAAGTGAAAAGATAAGTCTGTAAAGACTTGGTTACTTGATTTTGCGATGTTTAGGTTATAACTGATCTCGCTATCTCCTAGGTCTCGATTCCTCTAGGCTCATCAAAGTTTCTTGATACCTCTAGGTTCATCACCGGTCTTGGTATCTCTGGGATCATCCTGGTATTGAACCCTGATCCATGACTTATGCTGTCATTCCTCGTCTCTTCTCACGCCTGTCTTGCTATCTTCAGTCTTAGTAATCTTGGTATTGTCTAAAAATGGATCGATATTCCGTGACACAATATTCCATGTTTAACTAATAAGATTGAAAAACATTCTATTTGTCCGGGAGCAACAAAATGTTCTTTCAGATTCTCGAAATGAAGCTAAATATCCGCATTTGAGATGTGACCTTAATATTTTTGTTTCACGAATTTCCAATTTGCAGTTTGTATTTTTACGAGAATGAATAATTAGAAGGCAGTGTCGATTCTTAGCACTGTTTCTCTGAGCTCTAAATCTGAGACAAAATCCTGCATATAGATAATAAATTTCTACTACACGATGTCTATAGTACATCCAGAACCCTTATCTACCAATCCTTTGAGGACTCAAAAATCAACTTCACAGTTCAAATTTTCACATATAGATGCGCTAAACGACCGAAAAACCAGCTTTGCGCTGCCTCTTGCAACCATCGGGCTCATCGATATGAACGCGTTCTTCGCACAAGTTGAACAATTGAGATTAGGACTCCTGGTTGACGCGCCCGTGGTGTGCGCACAATGGCAATCGCTTATAGCAGTCTCTTATGCAGCGAGAAAGTACGGTATAAACCGTATGGATAACATCAAAAGTGCGCGTGAAAAGTGCCCTGAAGTCATTCTTGCACACGCGGCCGTTTTTAAGAAGGGAGAGTCCCATTGGTCATATCAACCCGGCTTGCCAAATCGCGAATATCACAAGGTATCGTTGGACCCTTACAGGAAAGAGCTGCGAAAGATCATACGAGTATTTCAGCAACACTGCGACATGATAGAGAAAGCCAGTGTGGATGAGTTTTACGTGGATATGGGGAGGTTAGTACATGACAAACTACTCGAACTATTTCCAGAATTACGTAATGGAAAAGGCGATGATGCTTTACCAAACCTTCCCGAGTATCTTCCACCTGACTTACAATGGAAAGGCGAAGTCGTTAAGAACTTCGAAGAGGCAAAGCTAGAAGCGGAGCCACTTAATCCTAGCGATAAAAATCGTTCTTGCATGATATCTGACTGGGATGATGTATGTATCCTCCTCGGATCGCAAATAGTCTTCAAACTCCGACAAGCAGTGTACGACGAACTTGGCTACACCACGTCGGGTGGAGTAGCGAGTACGAAAACGGTTGCAAAACTCGCGGCTGGTTTCCGCAAACCTGATAACCAGACAATCGTGCGACACCTGCTGATCAATACGTTTTTGAGGAACTTCGAATTGACTGACTTTACGGGAATGGGTGGGAAAGGTGGTGATCATGTTATGTCACACTTCGACATCCCCCCCGGAGAAAACTCAATTGCGTATATTCGTGAAAATATTTCCTTAAGTGAACTTCAGCGTGAAGTTCCTGATTATGCTCAAAAGGTTTATGATATAGTACGTGGAAACTTACGAAGTGACTTGACCCATAGACTTGACCTCAAGTCGATGATGTCACGGAAGAATTTCATTACCAGAGGACAAAAGTTTCTGAATCTTCAGGATATCCAAGATTGGATACAAGTATTTGCTGGTGACTTGATAGGACGAATAGTTGAATACGACGACGAGACAAGACTGACTGGTATAATAAAGCGTCCTAGAACTTTGAGTGTTCACATATTGACTGTTAACAATAGTAGGCACTCACGCCAGATGCCACTTACTGTTCAAACTTCATTGGATAAGTTGAAGGACTTGATAACGGGAAATGGCTTTCAGTTATTCAAGGATTTGATTGAGCAGACCTCTAACATTAAAGGCTTAAACGGCGGAAAAACTTTAGCCGAGTTGATGAGCGAAGGTGCCCCTCTTCGTTCAATAAAGCTCATCCTAATAATCAACATGGCAATAACTATCTCAAACTTTACGAAGATGAGTAGTGTTGGCATGATTGATTCTTATGGTGCAAAGGCAGATGTACAGGATGAAATAAAGAGGATGTTCAGTAGCCAGGAAAAACGAGATGCTGCTGCCACAGTGACTGCAATTGATGAAGACATTACAAGTCATAATAAGCAAGATTCTACAAGACAGATCAGTTCAGACGATAAAGAACATATAAAACGCATGTTTACCGAATTTGAAAACAGTGAAACTGAACAAGCTTCCAGAAAAAGAACCAGGAGCACCACTCCAGAAGTTAAAACAATTACTGCTCCCAAAAAACCAGTTTCAAATGAAGACTCAAAATCATTAATATACGAAGCGTTCACAAAGTTTCAGGCTGAAACATCCACAACACCACCTCCTCAGGTGAAGCCTGCCGTTAAGAAGAAATCTGGACCCACTGGTGGGGACATTTTGAGTTCTCTCAAGAAAAAACAGCAGCTGCTATTAGCCGAACTCATAGAAACTGGTTTCTGCTCCGAATGTAACCTTTCAGTCAACGACCCTATAGAACACAATGACTTCCATGTTGCTATGGAATTGTCTAAAAAAATGAACGGCTGAATGAGTTAAAAATATGTGAAATTTACGATGATGACTTTAATAATGTACATTCCTTCTATTATGTGCCGATCAGCTGTCCATATTTCTTACTAAATCCATGATCTTCTCTTTGTGCTGCTTTTCGTGTTCCCTCTCTTTCAAAATGCTGGCAGTGAATATGTTCTCCGTTGGAACATTGATTGGTTTCAAATCCGTAGATTTTCCCCTTTTTGTCAATAACGAGAACGAGAGGTTTCCAGAAGATCCTGTCTCTGAATTAGTTGAGCGTGGTAAAATAGCCTTACTAAGTCTTCCATTGAGAACTGGCAGAGCATTTTTCTTGCTCTCGTACGAATCCAACATCAACATTTGAAAATCTCTCTCAAAATCATTTGCTAGCTTCTTTTCAAGAATCATTCTGAGACGATCATCAGGATTCTGTTCCTTAAGCTCCGCATCACTTTCAGATTCGAAATCGGAATCGGAATCAGAATCCGAGTCGGAGTCAGATTCTGACGAACTACTTCCCGATTCACTATCAGAATCATCTGAGTTTGTACCGGCGTCTTCATCTTCATCAACATCATCTTCTTCTTCGTCGACGTTTTCTTCTTCTTCATCATCTTCCTCATCCTCCTCATCGTCATTCTCTTCAGGGACTTCCTCCTCCTCCTCCTCTTCCTCCTCATTCTTCGCTTCGGACTCCTTTCGTGCAAGTATGACTTTTTGCAAACCGCCAACTGCATCCTTTAAGCTCGCAAATCTTTCGACTCCCGTAAGTTTGCAGTAGCGGTCAAAAACTTCTCTGACATGGAACTCGATGTCAGCGGGGATTGGTGAGCTTTTGCAAAATATATAGTATTGGAAGAACACCAACAATTCTCTCATTATCTCTGTATGTTTCTCGAGTTTTCTTTCTTCGAAAGCAGTCTTCTTTTTCTTCTTCTTCTTCTTGATGGTTTTCTTCACAATCAATAAGCTTTCCATCGTGTTCAACATAAGGCACACCATCTGTACGCGGAAGAAATTCTTCGGCAAATCCATTTCAATACCAGATGGAAGTGGTTGATTTCCAGGATGATTGAAACAAATAACTTTGTACATGAGATTCTTCATAACAGTGAAGCTTACCAAGTCTTGATTGTATAACTCTGCAATGTACTTGGCGTGAGACATGCGTAAACGGTTCAAACGGAAGTCATTCAACTCTAATCCTCTCTTCACCGATTCTATAATATTGTCCACTGTTTTAACCAAAATCCACCGATGGTTCACACTCACAGCTGCCAAAAGAGACGCCAAGGCTGGAATTTCGTCATAGCTGAGCATTTCCGGCAGCAGGAAACACAAGAGGAGAACCTCAGAACACTGCCCAGCTGCAAATATAGGATCCAAAATACCCTGCACTAACAGTAGTGACTTATTATTGAGTCCTGCTTTGAACACATGAATAATGAACCTTTCCTCAACAGGCCGTTCCACGACAGGTACGGACTGGACTGCCTTTTTCGGAGAGACAAGAGCGAGCAAATTACGGATAGCAAACTTTTCGTTTGCGCTAAGCTGCAGGGACTTTTGCTTCTCTTTTAAAAGCTCGACCATTTCAGTCATGAGCGCTTTGTACTCAGCTTCATGAAGAAGAAACCGCCCGACTCCCTCGTAAAGAATCTGGAGAATATCCATGTTGTTCGTCTCGGTAATGCGGACAGTCAATGTGCGTATTTTGTGGAAAAGGATGTGGGTTGGAATTAATTTGAACTTGACCATTTCCACGAAAAAGTAGATGAATTTGAAGCTCAATTTGTCATGGTAGATCTGAGACCTGAAACCAGAGTCGAGATATTCGATGAAATCATTAATCAAGTCTGCAAATAGCGGTTCTTCTTGATTAATCTTAAGAAATTTGGAATAGTATTTGAACCTTCCTAAATGCTGTGCTTCAGTATAAAAGCGCTGGAGCCTTGCTCTTGAAGACTTGTTGTTAAGCCCTGAAGAATGGAAACGGACAGAAAGCTGCTCAAGTTCCTCCTCAGAGCTGGCACTTTCAAAATCTGCCAAAAAATCGTTCATTTTCTCTCCAAGCAGGAGCTCAGAAACTTCCTGGTCTTGCTTTTGATTCTCTAGTATTTCCACCAAAGGAGTCGTATTTGAGTAGAAGTTTCTTTCCTTGACATCCTCCCATATCCCATCAATATCTTCGTTAAGCGACTTTGACTTGATCAATTCTACTGCCAGGGTCTCCTCCGAAACTTCTACTTGTTCCTCAAGCAGTTTAGGAAGGGGAACTTGCAGCACTTCCGAGAGGAAGACAGCAGGAGTGTAAAATTTGTCATACAAGACTTGTGCTTCTTCCAATTTTGAGGTATGCTCTTCCAAAATCTTTCCTGTTCTAATAGATGCCTTTTTGTTCGCCAATGTCAACCTTTTCACAGAATTATCGTATTTCTTAAGGATCTCCATAATTGCAGATGTATATTTGTAAATGATAACCTCAACCTTGGGAGTGAAAGGAGAGTTCTCCTCGTAAATGACCTTCTGAAACCGTTTCAAGAAGGAAACTAAGGTACTCAATGAATTTCCCAGGTTTATGTCATAACTCAAAATGCTCTTCAAAATCGACACAATAATTGGTTCATTTTGGCTTGCTTTCGATGGATCTGCGTCAGCCATAGTCCTGAATACGTCTACTAGGTACAATTCCCCTAGTATACGAAGCAAGTTCTTCTGTCTGACGATCCGGATGCTTTCTTCTTGTTCATTAGAAAGTCCTTCTAGAATTAGGCTCAACAAATGTGGAGTGAACTGAACCAGGAATCGTTGATGTAAAGCAGAAACAATCTCTGTAGCTGCTCGGATATCATCACTACGAGAAACGCGACACAACCCTTCGAATAATCCAGTTATTATCTCAGAGAGGTATTTCTCCAAACTAAGTGATCTGATATCTGCTATTACAGAAGAGCTATTCTCTGAATTAACTGCTTGTCGTATCTTCTTGATGAACGCTGTGTTCTTTTTGAGTGACAGATCAATCTTGGGGGAACACTCGAAGACTGTTTCCCCCGCCCATGCCTTGGAGTTGAGTTCTTTTAGCACAGGGCGCCGTTCTTCCATGTGGTTGTATATTGATCGGGCTATTTTTTCAGACATGAATTTGCGATTTCCTTCGATGAAGACTATGATTACCAATTTTACAATGATCCTATAATTGTGCTTGAATTGTATGCCAATCTATATACAGTGAATACCTCAATCCTTGCTCATCAATGGTCTGGTACCACGTACCTTCTCAAAAACTCTACCTTTACCCAATCCATACTTCTCTCTAACTTCGTTGACACTTCTGTCATATAATTGTCTCCAGACATGAGCACCCACAGCGGTCAAACCGTGTTGCTCAGCAAAGGCACGGATGTCAAAGTTTTCTCTTGCAATCTGAGAGACATCTACCTCTGCGCCCTGACGGAAGACCCAAAGACAAGCTCTTTGCTTCTGAGCGTTAACTTCTGGAGTCAATGGAATATACTCGGCAAATGCTCCTTCAGCAGTACTTGGGATAGCGGTGTCAACGCTGGTCAACTTAACGTTGCTCAAACCGTAGTGCAATGTAGTAGTGAACGAATTTCTCTCAACATCTGGAGTGTCTGGGTTGACCAAGAGAACAGTGTATAACTGGTTCTCTAAGCCCTCAAAGTCTTGCACTTCAATCAAAGGTGGTCTGCTCACGGAAAAACATGGGACTACAGAACCTGGAGCAACCCATCCACTGAATTCCTCGGAGATGTTGTGAGGGAACTTGACTTTAACATCAACCTTTGGCTCCAATGTAGGTAAGGTGTCAGGTATCACATGTAACTGTTCCAATCTTTGCATGGTGATCATCAAATCATGCTCCTTCCACTCCTTCTCTGCCAAATCACGGTAAACAGCCTGGCTCATGTCGAGCTGATCTCTGCTACTGTTGGCAGCGTTGTACAAGACTTCCGGATTGTACTTCTCGGCTCTTACGCTCAACTTGTTTATAGCAGCGGCATTTGGGTTAGCTTGCCCCTTCAAGGCTTCGATCTTTTTGTAAGTCTTCTTGGAGTCTTCTTGTAAAAGTTCATAGGCGGCAGCGAAGGCCTCGTCGATAAGTTCTGGAGAATGGTAGGCCTCGCTACGCTTTGGGTCCAAAGAGACTGGTTGAGCTTTGGAAAAAAGTGCCTTCTTGATACGTGGATCCTGCAATCCAAGCGAGGATGAACGAGTCGTGAACTCAGACCACACACCGGTAGAAGATGCCCGCTTAAAGACTAGGGAACGGATCATAGTGACTGGCTTAAAGATTTTTCAAAATGCTGCATTTTTTTTTGTAGGTCAGACTGAAAGTTACACGTGACGAAAATTGCACGGTCCAAGGTAACTTCATCATATTACTATAATCAGAAAAGGGTTTCTCGTGTAGCGAGTATAAGTTTCAAATTCGAAGAAAGCCGTTTGTAATAGTCGTCTGTTCCATATTTAATAGAAAGCCGTTTGTTCCGTATATCTAAGGAAGTCGCTTGTTCCATATTTCTAAAGAAGTCGCTTGTTCCAAATTTCTTAGTAAGTCATTTCAGCCGGTTGTTCCACCACTCATCTGCATGTTTCTTAGAAAGTCGCTTGATTCCTTAGAATATAGCTTGTTTCTTAGGAAGTCAGTTCCTTGATATTAAGTCAGTTCCCCTCCTCCAAAAATAGCTAGAAATATCGAAAAGTCAATTGGCTTGGTATAACCTTTGAGTATTCGTAAAGTGAATTACATTTCCAAGTCAAATACCTGAAATCCAAATTGCCCCTTAAACATTCTTCGCGTATACAGCAGAATGATACACCGCGGCTGTAAGGCTGTCTGGCCACAGAAACATCACTAAAAGATCCCACGTGCCCGATATCTTTATGTCTCGCATTAATTAGAAGTCCCCCAAGAGGTCACTCTAGATTATAACCCTGAAAATCCCCACTTCCAATAGTGGCGACTGGAAGCGTAGTAGGACACTTGGCGAAACAAGGTACGGCGCATTGTTTGGATCGATCAAAACGTTGCGAACTCCAAAGGCTGCTAACATAAGCGATTACAAAAGGTACATATTTCTAAGCGCATTAAGTTGTAACTTGCCGAGTCTATCTGCAAAGGCTTCTAGCCTCTTCCGAAATCCTCACGGAGTGTAAGAAGTGCTATTTCTCCTTGACCATACGGAAATCACAATTCATGTACCAACGCCGTTTGGTCGATGGGACACAAAACCAAAATGTGCATGTATTTTACAAGGACAGTTTGAGTTGATTATTTTAATCATCTACTCACCAATTCTGCTACTTATCTAAGATTCTCATGCACGTACACGAAATCAACAGCTATCAAAGCTGGAGTATAGACGGGTATAAGCTTGGTTATTAATAACTCGTTTATGAATTCTCGTATCCGTACCACAGATAAAAATACATTCTTAGTCACGGAGGAACTTCAAAACGGGGTGTAGTGTATTACTTCTTCCCATAGCGATTTCGGTGAGATAGAAACCATTAAGTCAAATGTAGTATTTTATCGTGTTGTGTGAATTACGAAGCAACTCTATTATCGTAGCCTCCCTGAATCCTGCAGGAAGTACTTGTTTTTTGGGAAAATGCCTTAAAGAATTTTTAGGGAAGTCACGAAAACTCACCCGTGAATCCCCCTATCGTTTGCTTGATGTGGCCATGGGGTTCCAGGGAGATCGTGTAATTCCACTAGAAATTGCTTGTTATATGATTTCATTCGGGACAACACCGCCCGATATATGTGGGTTCAAGGGAAGTTCATTAAAGCCCATAAACCCACTAGTCTCCATACGAGGAAAGAGACCAGGCACTATCGGATTACTTCCTCGTACTTCTTCTTCATGCAAGCTTTCAAAAATCAGTGGCCGTTCGAGTGGCAAAGGTGTCTTTGTGTGAATGCCTAAGCATGGCACCGAAAGATTCTGTGTGCAGATGCAAAATAACTCATTGTAGCTTGGAGCTCTAGATCGCCTAGGAACAGGGATAACTTCGCTTTCTTCTAGTTGGAAGACGCGTTCTTTCTTGGGTACACCTTCACAAATGGTCGTGTTACTTGGAGTGTCTTGTTGTAGATTAACCAATGCATCCATAGAGCGCGCATTTGAGGGCTGTACATACACGGAGTTTCCACAGGCTAATTGCGGCATCCCCTGACAGCAGCTTTGAAGCTCCTGGAACCCTTGCGTGGGATCAAGTGCGTCCATATTGGACAAGTAGTAAGATGGATCGAAATCATCAAATGTCTCCTCATTGCTTTGGGGGTTGTCCACAGGAATACCAACATACTGGCGTGACTCTATGGGAGTCAGATACTCACTGTGCAGCTCCGAGAAGACGTCCATGAACCATTTAGCATGCGCAAAACGTAACACTACTTTATTTGGGCATTTATCGCCTATATATATGACCCTTTTGCAATCGTTTTGTGCCCTGGTCACGTGCCAGCTCGTTCGCTGTTACTCTTTGGGCTGTAAGGCACTGGCGCAGATGCTTTGAAAAAAATATTTTTTGCCTGATATTACTATTGCTTTAGAGGTCTTTGTTGGCGGTAGTTTGCAACCTCACAAGCTGACTCTGAATCTGTTTTGTACACACTTCCACGGCATCTGAGACTTTTCCAAAGAGGAACCCTATTCCGCGTCTAGTCGAAGGTAATACTCACTCAAGGGACAGACGTGGCAGTGGAATCGAAGCCTCGCACATGACCGAGCAGCTACAGCCTTGGTGAGCTCTTGGACATTCCTAATTGGAACTAGGCTTTCACCGAAAGGACTTTTTTTTTTTTTTACGTGGTTGGGGGACAATCATCGTACGGCTCTTTCTTGCCGGTTTCGCTCAAATGGCCGGGAGACAAGGATATTTTCATACATAATGTAGTCAGAGCTCATAAAGGAATGGCGCGCACATAGCGCATCTTCAGATGGAAGTAATTGGGAAAGGAAGTGCGGATCGCCAAAAACCGTTCTTGAAAACTCCTTTTAAAATTGGCCCAGACAGATCCCTTTGCATACACTAAAGCTAACCTGCTACAAGGCGACCTAGACTTGCAGGTGACAACCAACTGTGGAAAGTAGCAGCGAGACATTGTCGATAGATCCATAGATATTATTGTTTCAACACAACTATAGAAACGGCGTTTCTTCATCAAGTGCGAGCCCAGCTCAAAAAATAGAAGCACAACTCCCCACGAGTCATGACAAGTGCACAAAAAAACGTCCCATACCAGACATACATGCACTACTAAAGATTTACTTTTGAAAGCTGAATCATAATTAAACACTAAACTACATAATTTATTCCCACATTTGTGGACCTGTCAAACCTTGGTGGTCTTTAAAGTTCACATTACTTTTCTCCAAATTTTCCACTGAAAACAGCAGGAGGAGTCGGCACGCTATTGTCTCCGCTCTGTATATTAGGAGGAGACAACTCAATGACTCTACTCTGAAGAGCCAACGTGTAATCCCTCAACTGCATGTTTTCATTCCTCAAGTCCTCGATGGTTTGCTTCAAGTGGTCCACTTCACTGGCCTTCAACTCCAAATCCTTCACATACTTCTCCTTCCTCTGCCTGAAAGCTCTCTGGGCCTTTCTATTTTGTAAAGCACGCTTAGTACCACTCAAAGCTTTGTGTACTCCAGCACCATTGCGAAGTCCAGCGCTACCAATGTCTGTCAACGCGCCATTTGGACCGCCAATGTCAAGCAGTTTCTTATCGTCGTCCAAGTCTTCGTCATCATCCCTGTTGCGCTTTTGTTGTTGAGCAACTACAGCTGCGGCAGCCACTTCATCCACTACACTCAGCGGAAATCCATCGCTCTCGTGGTCGTCTCTAGCGAAAGACGGGTCAAACTTATCTTCTCCGGACAGTGGTGCGTTATTCTGTTGTTGTTGCTGTTGCTGTTGAGCAGCTTGCTGATGTGCTTGTTGTGCATGACTTTGTTGAGCGTGTAACTGCTGTTGGTGGAGAGCAGCTGGATCACTCTTATCACTATTCCATGATGTGAAGGACGAATTCATGTTAGCACACTATTATGTAAGGGCTATGGTTAAGTAATGGATGACAAATTGTTTTCAAATCTCCTCCGACTTGGACTTTGAAAAAAAAAGGAGGTCGCCAAAAGCAGGCTCACCCGAGTCACGTGCACAACGGGTCGCCTGAGCGGACGAATATATAAAGGGACTACCTCAAAGGGGGTTATACAGCCAAGAGATTTCTTAAATCCACTCAAAGTATATCTCGTATGACAACCTGACACAAGCGGAACTTAAAGAGCTGCCAATACTTCCGTTTCGTAAGGCAAAAATGAAACATATTAGAGTTCACTTTGGTAAGTGTAATCGGAGTAAAAATTCTGGGCCGTAATTACTATTGCTTCGTGTTTATGCTGCTCTCTCGTCATTTTTATCCTCAGTTAATCATTGATATGCAGGTACAAATTTGTTATATGGATCACTACTAAAACTGTCCGCTGAAAAACCTATCCTCGTATTTGATCTTTAACGAGAGCTTTCGAGGCATCAAGATGTCTGATACCGCCAGATTTCCGGAAGCCCTCAAATACCACATGCCTCGTGCTACTCGCGGTGCAATTGTGAATGCGAGTCTGCAAATTGGCTTTGACCTTGTGGCTGCAGTTGAACAGAACCTTACAACCAGAATTGACCCGAGGGACTTTCCCAGCTTCGGTAATCACGGTGAATTCTACCCGAATATGTCCAATGGCGAAGGAACTGAAAAGTCCTCCTTCAATATACATCCTACCCAGAGGAAGACCTCCAACTTCTTCCCCTCGCAATCTTCTACGGAAGAGAGCACTCCAAACCCTGATCGAGACGATTGCTTGTTAGTGCCGAAATCTAAGTCAGAAGCCGCTGGCCTTTTTGAAGGAAGCGAGCCCTCAAATACTTCCATTCAGTTGGGTCCTCTACTTCACAGCTCACCCATGATTGGTGCTCACACTAGGGCTAGCGAAAGCCCGCTAATGCTCAGGGACAACTGTTCTTTCAAGGATTTCGAATTTCCATTAGGAGACTACGATATTAGCGGGGTTCTGACTGCATCTTTCAATCTATCGGCTCCCGGAAACTCCATTTGGAGTGACAATAGGGTAAACAGCAGCGGAAGCAGTGACGGTGGCACAAACTTGACTACAACAAGAGACAACAATGCAAGTTTTAACACCGGAATCTCAGACTTACTAGGACGTAATAGTCCCTTTAATAATTCTACGAGCAGCATCACATCTACTAGTACGTCCGTTCTCGGCTGGCCGAGCAAGACTAGTAGTCAAAGTAGTGTTAGCAGTGGGCGCCCGAACCCTAGCAAGTTGTCCGGTGTTAAGATAAGCACCAATGAAAACTCACCGTCATTACTCAAAGAACGAACTGCGAAATGGGAGAACAACTCTGGCTTTGCCAGGGCCAACAATCACAGCGATAACAACAAGAGAATGAAGAGCTTTGATGAGAATTTTGGAGGAAATTCAGCTAGTACGGATACGAGTACATTGAACGGAAATGGAAGAGAACAAGCGCAGCAAGTCCAGCAGAAAGGTTTGTTAGATATAAATCGTGACATCAACCGAACGTTGCCAACAATAGAAAGGGGCAGATTAGATGTACAGAGAGACAACAAGAAAAAGGACCAGCGAACTAGAAAAGTATCTTTCCATCTACTGAAAAAGTTGAACCAAACAGTAAACCCATATTCAAACAATCACAGAAGTACACGAGAAGAGTTCTTTTTCCCACAAGGAGTTAAAGTAAGTTTGAAACCGGAATTGGTAGCATCTACTCAGAAAGACGCTTTTAAAGAGAGCATACTAGGTACAAGCTCTTTTAAGGCAAAGTATGGTGAAGATTATTGCCTGACATTTTACAAACGCAATTGTTATGGTTATATGTTCATCAAGGAACCCTCAACCTCGCTCAAAGTGAACTCCCGTGGAGCAAAGCTGTGGGTGCAAATCAATGTTAGGTTTGCCGAAGAGGAAGTTTCTGACGTGAGGAAGCTCAAAGTAGATGCGAGACAGCTACCAGTTTGGAATCCAATTTGCCTGAGTTCAGCAGGCCAAGCTTCGGGGTCTAAAAAAAAGCGGGAAGAGAAGCGACGTAAAACCCGAATCAAGGTTTGAGAAATCAGGCAAGGGCTTATTTGAAGTTTTCAATAGGGGTGTTCGTGATTGAGCTATCGGTTTACAACTAACTTTGGCCATTCTTGAACGAAACATTCTCAACCCATCTACATTTTGGACTAGAATCAATAAAAACATACCTACGTATTTGCCTTCTAGGTTTTCGTATCTTGAAAATGACCACATTTCGAATCAAAAGTGTTCCTTGATTCGCAGCCAAAATCACCTGACGGACAGTTTTGTGCTCAGTTTTTAATTCCTGCCTCCTCATTGGCCGGGACTACTCGCGGTTAATTCGTGCCACAGGCTTCAATGCTGTTCGCGTTTTGGACGGATGAAATATTAACCTATATACCAATGCTTTGACCTCTTTAGCGATGAAACAACTTGATAAGGTACGCTCTAACTAAGTGGTATTGTCCCGTTCTTTCCATTATCGGCTCATTTTTTTCAATTTTTTGCAACACACGACCAACGTATTTTTTTCTTGTAGACTCTGCTCTCCAACAATAAACTTCAATCTGATTAGTTGGTTCACAACACAAACTACACGCAATGTTCGCTTCTTCCATCCGTTCCGCTTTGAGATCTAGAGTCGCTGCTCAGACTCCAAGAATCGCCAGCATTGCCAGAACCAACGTCGCAAGACTTGCTGTGGCCCCACAACAAGTGAGATTCTACTCTGACCACCACGAAGAGACCTTTGAGGAGTTCACCGTTAGGTACGTATATTTATGAAATACTAGAAAAGCAGACATAAGACGAGCATGGAGTTGCCGATGGAATAGAAAATCACTCAAGATATCAAGTTTATTTCACCAAGTTCAATACACCTGAAGGCTTCAATACTCAATTCAAGATCGACATAACATTCAACTGACAAGACTTATCCACTGGGCCAAGTGAATGCTCTTCTACTTGAATGGGAAGAGGATTCAAGCGCCGAATGTTTTACCAGTGAGTCTTCTACTTGAGTGAGGACCGTGTGGTTAAACCTCGGGATTATCAGCTTTTCAAAAAGATGTGGACATATACTAACAATATAGATACGAGAAGGAATTCGAAGAGGCTTACGACCTTTTTGAGGTCCAGAGAATCCTCAACAACTGTTTCTCTTACGATTTAGTCCCAGCCCCATCCGTCATTGAGAAGGCTCTCCAGGCATGCAGAAGAGTCAACGACTACCCAACCGCTGTCCGTACCTTCGAGGCTTTGAAGCACAAGGTTGAGAACAACCAGCAGTACGAGGCATACTTGGAGGAATTGAAGGACATCAGAAAGGAGTTGGGCATTGACTTGAAGGAAAGCTTGTATGCTGACAACTAGGTGGATTTATTTAGTTGACTTTAGTTAATGTAGAAGCATAAAATTGATAAATGTCTGAGATTGTAAGACTCCTTTGAACAAATATGATAACGAAGATAAGCAGCTTCCAAAAAATCAACTTGATATAATGTTTCATTGTCATATAGTTCTTCCTTCGTAAGACTGATTACTGTCTGAGTCGTGGTTGGTGAAAATAGTTTGCACGTGACAAAATTATGTTGCGTACTCACAAGAGGCAAGATCATTAAGAAGCACACAACGAATGGGAGTGTACATACCGCCACCAGGAGACGATTCGAGGTCCCCAAGTGGCCCTGGAAAGCCTATAGACTCATCTCAGCTTGCATTGCTTTATAAATTACCTCGCAACCCGTCCATAGGGCTCTTTTGGGGTCCCCTCGTTCCTGCCCTGGACAACAAGCCCGCGCTTTACTTCATGTCAGCTTTACAGCTAGCAGCAGGAATACTCTGCTTCAACAGAACTAGACAAATCATAAGGACAAGAATGTTTGAAACACGCAGCAAGACGTTTCTCCGTGCATTGGTTCCCACTCTAGGAGGAGCAACATTGGTTTTCGGAGCAGGACTTGAGATAATGCGATTGAATGTACCAATGGATCCATGGGCAGAAGAAGCACATGTATTCCGGCGCTTAGCTACTGCCCAGGGTGACAAGCCAAGTAGATGGTTTGGTGCATACAAGTACTATAAGCCCATGAGCTTGGATGAATGGATAAAAAAGTCAAAGATATTCATCATGGAGCGTGAAGCCGAGATAAGTGCACCTCCAGAGCATAATTCTGGCATTTTGGTGAAGATGAACAGTCATGCGAAGTACGCAGAGATATACGACAAGCTTGCGGAAAGCAATGAAAAGCGCTATCTGGACCTTTTGAAGGGCGAGCTCGCAGAGGTGGATGAAGTGAACAAAGCAGACAGAATCGATGCCATTTTAGAAGGAACTTCGGAGTATGTGAATCCAGAGTTCATAAAACCCCCAATTACTCTCGGAAATCATCTGATCGAACTGGACGAAGAGTTTGACTTCGTTTGGTTGAACTTTGATCCTTGGGAAGAGTTGAGATCCGACGTGAACTCGGAATTGCGAATGGTTCCATTGAGCCCTGATAAAGTCCCGTCATTGGAGGAAGACAACGAAGTCGCACAGGCGAACGATGAAGAGTGATACACAAGCTCTTGAACAGACACACACGAGATAAAAAACATAAAGTCAATCAGCATGTTGTATTACAAGTGAATAAGGAGCGAACGTCGAACCTATTATACCAGGCGATAAGCTGGGCACATGAGTGTACTACAGGACTTACACTCATTAGAGATATTTATACCTTGTCAATCCTCTTTACTTTCGTTCATTATTTACATGTTATACTATCCAAATATACAGAATTACTCTCTACTCAATTAAACCATCCAATCCACCCTCCAACTTTTCCGTCTTGTTTGCTCCCACTTGGCCCTTATCAAACATTCCCAAGTGTTCTTTCCAAATGATTTCCGCTGGGTCTTGGTCTGGTTCGACCCACTCGAACCCATCACCGCCAGACATCCAGTAAGCTTGTAACTTCAAGTCTTCTAAGTTATCCTTCGCCTTCAATAAACGAACTTTATTGCCCATGTTGTCTGTTCCTGGCTGCAAAGTGTGCTCAAGGGCGAACATGTTATCCTCCTTGGTGCGAGTTAACTCATTGATGACTTCTTTGCTCAGCTCACCTCCGTTCAACATACGATCCAGCTCCACGATTTTCGAGCAAAAGAGAAGTTCATCAACATGCCTGAACCAATGGGTATAGAAGGTACCTTGCTGCCATGTGAGGAAATCGCCTCCTGCCAGCACCATCTGCCTCCCGAACCTCACTATGGTTATGAAAAAACTCGAATTGATCAAGTACGTCAACACCATCGAATTGATAGAACTGAGATGCCTCCACAGCTCACTCAAGTGAAACCATTCAATCATTCCGTTAATACCAACTTTGTTCATGGCAGTTATTCCGAGAGATGTTCCAATCAACCTAAATGCGCCCTTGCGCATGATTTTATCTCTATGCGCAACGTACCTTGGGTGAGCCACCGTTTCGTCCGTGATCTTCATTGCGTTCTGGAAGTCTGCATCGAAGAGGGCTTTTCTCAAGGCGATGAGTGCAACTGACTTGTCGATGTATGCCTCTGGGTTCTTGACATAATAGTGTTTGATTATATCCAAGTTAACTTGGGATGGAAGCTTAAGTAAGAATACTTCCTTGAGGAGCTGCTCAGAGAAGGGGAACTCGTGTTTGAAGAGCGCATCTGTAACCTCTGTGTAATCTTTCACCAGCCTGTTGAAATCGTTGGTTGGCGAGTTCTGTAAATGCAATCTGTGTGCTGCGCTGAGGGCAGGTATCACCGAAGCCTCCAGAGCTGAGCTCTTCACCTTAGATAAGAGCCCAGGAAAATCCGTGATGGTGGTGAATCGTCTCCTAAATGCTAGCATGGTGGAAAATGAAAATCGATTGAAAAATGCATTTAATCAGAGGAACATCGATTTGAACAATTTTGATAACTTCGTGAACCAAGACAAGGAATTAGCCAGATAAGGTAAAGAGTGTAGTGAAAAGAGCGCAATGAATAGAATGTAATAAAAGAGTTGAATCAAAAGAGTGTAACAGTATAATCTAGAATTTTTAAAAGCTTTTCTGGTTGACTTTCTCGTACACCAACTACAAACTTAACCGAAATAATCATTATCCTATATACCTAAATGTTGTTTCCTCAAACTAAAGCCAAAAGACATGCCAAACCCACTCCGAAAGAGCTCATGGCAGCCTTGTTGGCACCACCAGCGCTCGATCCGCTCTTGGAGCTACTTCCCGATCCACTAGAACCAGAGCTCTTTGGTGTCGAAGAACCAGCAGAAGCAGCAGCCTGAACGGGCTGCTCAGACTGACTCTTTCTCTCTGTCACAAACGATAACGTCTTTGTGGTTGGGTCGTCGGTGGGGTTGGCCGTTGGAATAGGACCATGTGTCACAGAACCAGTGGCCGGGGCTGGGGCAGCACCGTTTGCTCCTCCTCCTGCAGCACCACCTAAAGCACCACCGTTTCCGTTAGGGGCAGCAGCAGCTGCTGGGGCGTTGTTACCAGCAGCAGCAGCAGCACCTGGGTCTGCTGCAGTAGCAGTTCCAGTAGCAGTTCCAGTGGCGGTTCCGGTTCCAGTAGTAACTCCCGTAGCAGTTCCAGTACCGGTAGTAGCAGTTCCAGCAGCCTTTGTGGTTCCAGTTCCAGTTCCAGTTGTAGCAGTTCCAGCGGCCGCGGCAGCAGGAGTTGTTGCTCCTTTCGCCGTGGTTCCGGTTGTGACACCAGCAGCTGCAGCAGCTGGTGTAGTAGTGGTGGCTGCAGCGCCAGCAGCAGCAGCAACACCAGTTGTAGTGGCAGCACCAGCCGCAACCGCAGCCGGTGTCGTAGCGGCCGCAGCGCCAGCGGCCGCAGTTGTGGTTGCCGCAGCACCTGCGCCAGCAGCATCGACGGTATCGTCAGCCGCAGCAGCCGCAGCAACTCCAGCAGCACGGGCGCCCATTGTGCACAATGACACAGCGGATAACAAAGTCAACTGGTATCTCATCTTTAGCGAAGGAATAAGTGGTGGATCTTGTGTTTTAGTTTCTGATTTTGTCTTTGTTTTTTTCGCGTAGTAGTGCAATATCCCTGTCAAATTTGATAGAGTCTACAAAATACTACAATGGGGAAAGAGTGGTAGCAGAATACCAGACTAGAGGCGGATAAGGATCACAGTGTACAGGGATTCCCGAAACGTGTGCGCTGGGGAAAAAGAATTTTTAAACTGCCTTTATTGGATATTGTTTAGTGTTGGTGGCTTGCGGTTACTAAGGATAGAAACTTCGGGGTTCATGGTACTGTGCCTGCATATGATGGCTTGAGCGTTGGTTGGCACGTGAGGGGTGGAGACTAAAATTCTACTGTCAAATATATCTGCCCTAAATTAACCCTATAGTACATATGTGGAGTTCAATGGTTGAAAGTGATTGAAATGCAAATCGGGAATATCTTCAATTAGCTATTCTGTTTGAATACCCTTCATATCTTTCTCATCGAGCGTTCCTTCAACTGTCGCATTCATATTGTTCTTCAACTTGTTCTTCCTTCCATTTCTTACTACCCGGTAGAATGACATAAAGTATTGAAGTCATCAAGTATTGAAATTTTCTATTATCTCATTTCATTTTTCACCTGATTCCTCACCTATCGTCTTTCATTTCATTACCTGGGTATTTCTCATCCGTTTCCTTACTTCTTCTTCTTCTTCCTCTTCTCCATCTTTGGAGCACAGTCTGGACAATACCAGATATCGTCGTCCTTCGGTGGAGATGTAATTCCCACACAGCTCCAGTGGAACCACTCGAACTTACAGTCGTCATTGTCACATCCAATCATTTCGCCGAACGAAACTCTCTGACAGAAACAATACAAGTTATTGTCTGCATCTTCACCATTTCCACCAGGTACACCATCGTTATGGTCAGCTGCTCCTAGACTGAGGTTCACGTTTCCAACGCCAAAATCGCCATCATACACATCTTCATCCATTCTGTCCTCCGCATCTTCAGACTTGAGTCTCTTTGTGAGCCGGGAAACGGATCCACCGTATCCCGGAACGTTTCCTCCAACAGACCCACGCATTCCAGCAAGGCGTCGCCTTTGTCCTGCGGCCTTCTTGAAATCGGAAACTGGGGTACCACCAGTCGTAGTCGGACGTGGGGTGCTGGATCCAGATAAATCAGAGTACCCATCTCGGTTGTATATGGAGCTACCTGTGATTGAGTTGAGGGTACCGTTATCGTCTGCCCAAAGGTTGTCGACTCTGGGGAGGAGTTCATCACGTTCCAACTTTGCGATATCTGTTTCAAAGTTAAACAAGTACTTGGAGACAAGAAAAAGGGCAGTATTTGAGAGCATGATCTTTTCCTTTTGAAGCTTTATTGCCAAATCCATGTCTTCTTCGATTTTCTGATTAAGTAGTGGTTCTTTAGGATGCTTAGTAAGTGTTCCGTTTGCACGAATAAACTTGTGAATTTGGTTATCCTTCAGCTGATACCGTTTGCGAACTTCCATGATTTGAGCATCTTTGGCTTTGATCTCCTCAAGAAGATGCCTGACTTCCAAAGGAAGGTTTGATAGGTCTTGAGTGTACTTCTCTAGTACCGTGGAGGTGTCCATGTCCTTTGAAGCTTTTTTTTGATTCTCAAAACTAAACAAAAGATGGTCTAATAACTAAAACAAATACTGCTAAGAGCTCGTTTTAGGAGAGAAAAAACTTCGCCGATTAAGTGTGCAGCTCGTAGAAAGAACTTAGATCGACCTTGTGACCTGGATTGTATCAGTTTCCAAACAAATTGAGACTTTTCGGAAGAATAAAACTTGCCTTCAGTCATGTACTGGTGGCGACTCCTCTTGCAAATGTCAGAAAAGAAGACTTCGTGGCCAAGCTGGTTAAGGCGTAAGACTGTTAATCTTGAGATCGTGAGTTCGATCCTCACCGAGGTCGCTTCTTTCAAGCCTTTATGGCCAAGTTGGTAAGGCACCTCACTAGTAATGAGGAGATCGTCAGTTCGAATCTGGCTGAAGGCAATATTTTTTTCGATCGCTTCTTGATTTTTATGCCTCTTTTTGATCCATTTTTTGTGACTTGAAAATTGTCACCATGGGTTCTCTTGAGAAAGGAATTGCAAACATAAGCCTCTCAGGAGTAGACGAAAAAGACCTCAGTTTAGCTACGACAATATTCAAGGAAGACAAATCCCCATTGTCGAACGAAGAACTCAATACTTTGGATAAAGTCACTAGAAATAAGGATGGATCAAAGGCATTATATGACTCTCTCACGATAGAGCAATTGGTGAAAGGAGGATTCAAATTAACTGATCCTCAGAAAGCTGTGTTAGTTAAAGTTCTTGGACAGAGTCCAAACCCAGATTCAGATGCAGCAAAAGCACTTGAAGTCATCAAGCGCTACATCAAGGAACGCCCTTCAAAGGATGCTTTAGCAACATATTACACTTTGATCTCGGCCTTCAATTGCAACCAGTATCAACAGACTGGGTTTTTACTTACATTGTTAACCCCACAAGAAGAAGACGACATCATTTCGCTAACATTATTGATAGTTGTACACTATTTGAAGGCAGACAAAGCAAAGACTGCGGTTGCTGTTAAGGACTATCTCGAAGATTTCCATGAAGCATTAGACTTCAAGGAGTTTTTAAACTTTACAAAAGTCATGGAGCTTTTATACCCAGTGATACCTGAAGTTGTTGAGCCTGTATTTTTAAGCAAAACTACCCTGCAAATAATTTCTGAAAAGACTGAAGAGGTTCTCAAGAACTCAAACAACTTATCTGCAAATCAACGAACAGGGGTCCTCTCCATGTTGAAGCTTCTCAACAGCTCGTGTATCACAGAAACAGCAAGATCTTCCAACGCAAAGGACTATGTATCGTTGTTAAAGTTGGGAGCTACCACCTCAGATAAAGAAATCAGCCTTCTTTCAACTTTGACTATTATTAAACTCTGGAACTTTGTTAAGTTAACAAACGAAGTGTCAATTGACAACTTGTACGAGAACTTGGTTGATCAGATCGAGTCTGAGTACGCGATCGAAGGCTTAGCATATCTCAGTTTAAACAAGTCTGTTGCAAAAAAGGTAAGAGCGAACGAGGATTTGGTTGAAAAATTGCTCAAGTTGTTTGGGAAGGGACAGAACTATGGATTGTTAGTGATCTTTAGTAACATTACGAAAGTGAAGGATATGGAGTCTGGCGATAAGAAAACGGTTAACTACTTGAAGAATATGTCCACTCCAGGAGGGGAAGGAAAAGAAGAGGATCCACAAGTCGTACAGTTGTTCAACAAAGCTCTTTTAACTCTGCACAAGATCGTGGAAATTACCTCGAAACTTAAAGTTTATGAGGAGGACCTGAACTTAATCAGTCTTTTAATAGTGATTATCTACAATATTTCACTCAACCAAGACAAAATCATAAAACTGGAATTGGTGAAACAAGGAGCGTTGAATGTTATACTTGCATACCTTATGAGGAATACTGCTGTGGAAGCAGACAAAACAAAACCATTAGAAGAGCTGATAAAAGATGTACGTCACAAGGCGCTCCAATCACTTGCCAAGATTCTTATTGGGGTTAATCCAGCTACAGCATTCAACAAACACGATCCAAAAACGTGTATTGTATTCTTAGTTGAATTGCTTGGACTGGATTCGCAACTTGATCGCTTTGAGGCACTCTTAGCACTTACAAATTTGTCAACTATGGATGATTTGAAGAAAGCTCTCATTGCTAAAACTTTCTCCATTTTAGATGACTACATCTTAGACACTTCTTCTGAGCACATTCAGCGTGCTTCTTGGGAACTTATTTCCAACTTGATAATGGAACCAACATTATTAGCCAAGTTCTTCAACATAGAGGAAGGGACGTCTGATGCAAAAAACGTCAAAGAGAACAGAAAAAGGCTTCTGTTCCTTATTAAGCTTCTCCACTCACACGACGAAAAGCTACAAATCACAATTGCAAGCTTACTAGTGAACGCTACGTCGCTGTTCGAGATGATATCCATGATTTTGATGAAGGACGCGGAATACCTGAATGAACTTCTTGAGATCATCTCTTCGATCTTATCGACACAGAAGAACCCTGATTTATTATTGAGAGTAAGCTACTTGTTGTTGAACTTGACCTACGCTGATAGCGCTGCTGTGAAGCAAAAACAGCTGTTGGTTGGAGCAATTGGAATTGCCTTGAAAGGTGGGAATAGAGAAATTGCAGAAGTCTTGTTTGAGGTGATTAAAGAACTCAAATAGGTTAAATTTGGAAAATAATAGAGGAATTAATGTACTTACATCGTTCACGTCATTATGCTTTACTATTTTTACTTCATTTCTATAGACTTTTCAACCTTTTGTTGAACTGAATAGTTCAAGAAATCAAAAATGAATCATTCTTTGCGCTAATGTTTCATTGCTATGCTCAGCTGCAGCAACCAGCTTCTTGACTGACCCTGAAGCTTTGTCACTTTCCAACTTGGTCTTGATAGCCCTGTGCAAGTTTGACAAATAGTCAGCATACGAAGGGCCAGCACTTATCACTGTAGCACCCTGGAGAGGGTCCTCAATCAAGAACTCACGGAATTCTGCCATGTTCATCTCATGCACAGATGAGATCACACGAATACCGCCAAATGTAGTACCATTGACCTCGAGGAAATGTTTAATCAAATTGCGAGCCTGTTGAGAAATGTGCGTAGATAATTCAGGTAACTCGTCAAGGTTAGGATCGACTTCCAGTGCATCTCCAACTCCAAAAAGATCTTGTACCATCATCGGGTTAGCATCGCGGTCAATGAATACAACAACCTGTGATCCGTTGTAACAAATGTTAATACTTGGCTCCAACGTAGCACCCTTTAATTCCACGAATTTTGGTAATCTGATGATGCCGTGTGTTTCATCGAGCAGGCAGTCTTCCTGAAGGGTGTGTAATTGTACAATCGCAGGGTATAATCTATACATGAGGCGATCGATAGGCATGTTCAACATGTCCAACATGTCCTGGAGTCTGGCATCAGCAGTTGAGCTTCCAGTTTCTCTCATTGCAGTGGTTTTGATAAACGAAAGCAAGTACACAGGAAGGTGCTTCAACAGCTCTGGAAACAAAAGCTGTTTGTTTGCAAACGTGCTGTGTCTTCCCAACTCATTCATCGCACGATATTGCGTGAACACGTCGACTAGCTTGCTATTGACCAGTTCGCGTAACTCCTTCAAAGTCTGCTTACCAACAAAAGATAATGAATCACGGACGATAGTAGTTACTGCAGCACTTTCGTCAGCAAAGACGAAAACATCTTGAAGACGTTCGGCCACCGCCAAAACTAAATTGATGACACGAACCTTACGTACACCTGCGGCGTCCGTATAAAGGAGCGCGGCCTGGAAGTGGCAGTCATATTTCGTCAGAAGTTTACCATCATACTCGAGGAGAACAGTGAATGATTGGTCCTCGTTGAGAATTGGAATTTGAGGATCGAGTCCCTCGGCCTGTGCCTTTTCACACAAGACAGAGGTGGAAGTACCATAGTATTGTGAAACCTGCAAACCATTCAGGCAACGCAATTTGAGATGACCCTGGTACCCAGTAGCTCCACGAACAGACTGAACCCAGTGGGATGTAAACCTTCTTCCGTCTCTGTCGACGTCAAATCTTGGCCATCTGGTAGTGGTACCACCTGTACTGGCTGCGAGGAAACCAATGTTGGACAAATCCACCAGTGTTGGCGAAACAACATGAACATCGAGGCCAACACCAAGCTTGATGCAGTCTGCAGTAAGCTTCTTGTAGTAGTCGTTATCTGCTAACAAAACGCGGTGCTCCAACAAAGGCAGGAAACTCCGGCCAACGGTGTTATTATCCTTGAACTTGAGTCCGCCTGGGCCCCATGATGGAAGAGCCAGCAATAAAGCAGTAATCTTACCACCGTTGGCCACCTCTGAAAGGCACATCATTGCAGTGCGTACGGCAGCCCCGAAAGCTGGTTCTGGGTCTGCAATGTTCGAAGAGTCCGCAAGTTGCTCCAAATAGTTGAGAGCATCTTCGACAGCAGGAGCATCACCTTCTGCAAAGAGACCATTGTGGAAAGGAACAAAAGGGTCTTCCAAGTCCAGAGACATCACAATCTGTACAGTTTCTCCCGAAAGGTCAAAAAAGTGAACCTTTTTATCAAAGGCAATGATCAGGAATTGGATAGGTTGTTCGACCTGGTATTGAGCGGCTCTGATGGCATCAGCAACCAAACCTGGAAGTCTTTGTCTTATACTCAGCTCGGTGACATCTATGAGGAAAACGTGGTGAAGTGGTTTTGCTGGTTTTTCCAAAAAGTTGTACTCCTTAGGAACAATCAAATCATAGACACCCTTGTGCAATTCCGGTCTGATGAACTTGTCTATGCGCTGGTTCTGGTGGTCCAACATGGCATGATAGTCGTTAGGAACCTGGTTGTTTGGGAACTGACAAATGTTACATGAAAAGCGGCCATTGCTGGTGAACTGCATCTGAGGGTTAACATATGCCCTACATCTCCGACAACGGATTGGTCCACTGTCCAAAGGATCGCCCAGGGGAACTTCTTCTCTGCGCATATCAATCACAGGAACCGGATCTTCTGTTGGTAAAAGCGGTGCGAATGGGCGGATCGTGACTGCAACAGGGAGCTTAGTAGCAGCACGTAATTGTTCAGTCTCCGGAACATAGTACAAACTCGAACGGATGAATTTGGAAGAAGATGTTCCTTGGTCAACAGCATGGAATGGTGTCGTGGAATCAGGTGGTGTGACATTGCTGAAGGTGAGGAAAGATTCTCCGTTGGAGAATTGTGCCAGATCATGTTGGCGAAACTCCAGGAGCAGGAGGTCGACAGCTTCACGAGAAGAGTGGATCTGATTTGATCCAAGATGTCCATTGGCTTGTTGATCTGCAAACCCTCCCAATTGCGGTGCACTGGCATTAGCATGGAATGGACTACCTGGATATTGTGGGGTTTGGTTCCCCATCAAATTGGGAGGTTGAGGAAACTGGTTTCCAGTTGGGGTTTGTGGGAACAGATTTCCAGTTGGGGTTTGAGGAAACAGCATTCCCGTTGGAGTTTGCGGAAACAGCTGGCCACCCATCAAGTTAGGAGTCTGAGGCGCTGGGGCTCCACGGATTGGACTGCCAAACTGCGGACCACCAATAGCAGGACTACCCATCCGTGGAGTTGGAGGGTTTACAGGTTGAAATCCTGTAAATCCTGCTTGGGGTGATCCCGGAACTTCTGCAGGGAAACCTGGTCTGGGAAACGCACCATCCGCTTGTATCGAATGGTATGCCCTCTGCGACCTCTTTTTCTTCGACTTAGAGTCGACACCCAACTGTGAAATGCCGTTGGTAATGCCGTCGGTGGACATGTTTGGTTGTTTTCACAGAAACCTTTTTTTCCCATGCAGTACTTTTTCACTTCAGCCTGTGAAGACAAAAACACCGATTAGCTAAAACACCAAAAGGAAGACTTCCAAAGAGTATTCTTTCAGATAGAGGCTCTCATAGTGTAAAGAAGATCAATTTTCTTGATCTATATTTTGACGTTTTACATGCATGGTTGAAACATTTCTGAAAAATGCAAAGCGATAGGCATGGCCCGAAGCTCCTCGCCATTAGCACAAAATCGTATACACTTATTGCGGTGCCTAGTCCGGATCGGTCGATTAGAGAACAATAGTAAAAATGAATTTATATTCTACCGTCTATTCTAGCACTTCAGTTGTGTCAAATGTTTGCCAAGGGCACAAGAAAATTACGACCACTGCAAATCGACTTTGGAGTGCATAGAGACAGCATCTTGCTTAAATGTCATTGTGTACAAAACGCCTACTCAGCCGGTTCCTCGGCTTATACCTCTAAGTAACCAAGGCAGAAGAACTCATCAAACGAGGGAAGCATAAGGTTTGACGACGACTATGAGACCGAGGCGTGTGTCACTCATTGTACATCGTACCCGAGAAATTGCCCCATTACTGTTGCTTGGTCTTTTTTCCTTTACTAAACTTCCAAGAAAAACTAACACCAAGGCTATATAACACAACAATTTCCCAGATGGTTGTTCCTGAACGGAACTTCAGTATGGCAAATGCCTCTTTACTATTCCTCCAAGAAAGTGATATACCCATAAACTGCCTGGTGTATTCATTAACGTCAGGAAAGCTAACAGTCGACCGTTGGAATGTCGAAGAACCAAAGCTTCTCCCCCCAGGCTTCCTCCCTGCTTACTACATCACAAACTGCCTGATACCTCTATTGGTTGATATGGTAATGCAGCTGGATAAGCTGCAAGGTCGGTCTCTACAAAGCCCTTTCCACTCCCCGTACAACGACAGGGACAACGGAGATACCTTCGTGGCGCTTTTATTCACGATTAGCGGATCTTGTGTGTCTTGCTGGATGTTGATGTCACTTCTTTATCTTTCACCAAAGCATAAGAGAAAGCCTCTTACTGTCCACGCTGCGACTATATTTTACGCCATCGTTACCACCATTTTGTTCACCCAAATCACTGATGGTTCAAGGTCCGAATATTTCAACGATACCTTGGACATCATCAAATTAAGACTGAGCTTATACATGAAGAACTCATACCGCATCACAAACATCTTCTCACAGACATTCAACCACTTGGCGTTTATGCAGATAGTCATAGAAACCACCAAGAATAATTTCAAGTGGATCAACGTGGGGATAGGATCCGTTCTTATTCTTGCATACACAATCTTGGTCGTTGTTCACGAGGCCATGTATAATGACTTGACGTCCATCTTTAATTCAGAGTTGGATAGCACTGGTCAAAACTGGCGTATTGGTAGGATAACAGTCAAACTTCTCATACTTACCTGGTTGGGAGTGCTGTTGCTTATATTTTCTACTAAGAACAAAAACCCACGATTGTGCTACTCGAAGAAACTCTTCCCGTTGGCCATTTTCAACGGAATCGTCCTCATGCTTGCCATCGTCATCAATATCTTGACCCCAAGCATGTTCCGCGAGCGCTGGTTAGTGAAAACCTGGCTCGAACTCCTTCCTTACATGTTGGAAGTAATCCTCGTTACCACCTTGTGGGAGTGGGTTTTCAACATTTGGTTCCTCGAGAAGCGCCAAGAATTGAAGGGGATCTTGGGACGGAGGATCAGTGTTGAAGATGTCTTAGGAGCAACCATGAACCCAGAGTCGAAAGACCGTAAGAGGAACAAATTCTTCAGAGCCTTCAGAAGAGGCAGCGAGATCGTGCATCTGGATGGGAAAGAGATTTCTTCAAGCTCCACTTCAAGTGGCTACGAAAATACAACTTATACCAGTCGAGAGGATAGACCGGAAGGAACCAATAATACCGCGGAAGAAAATCCCATTGCTCTGCACCCCACCACGGTCCATACGACACATCCAGTCAATATTGGTGCCAACAGGAATGTTCCGAGTACTTCGATCCAAGTAACTCCAGTGAACGATGGACTGGTGTTCACGGGTCCTTTGAATAATGGCAACGATGACAATGTTCATTTAGGAACCTCTGAGGTACATCCTTCAGTATCAGCAACCACTCAGGTTGATGATGGAAGTACGCCAGATCAAACAAATGCCCCAGTCATTCATCACAACATGCACAATATTATGACTCTCCCGAATGAATCGGTGGATATTTATCAACTTCCTTCTCAACCAATACCAGCTATTGTTAGAGAAAACAGTGCAAGTATTCCACACTACGATTCACACCAGGCAAATGTACCACATTACGGTAACTTGCACGCAACAGGACAACACTTAGGTTCCATGGAAATTACAGACGAATACCTTGACAATTATGAAAGGTGGAATGATGATGAAGACGATTTCGATTTAGCCGAGCATTTACAAAACCAACAGGCATCGGGGCTGGCGCAGGCGCCTCCTCCGTTCCACCCTCATCCAGGATTCACTATGGATGATTACTGGCCAGACGAAAAAAGAACAGGTTAATAGGATAAGGAAATTTATAGATTTAGCAGGCATAGCGTTTCTGGAAGTCGCTGCCCAATATTAAAATTGTAGTTGTGAGACTAGATCGTGTGTACTATTGTTTTTTGCTCTTGGCATCCTGGGCAAACTGGCTAGACTAGCAATTCCGATTATACAAATAGCTTATAAAGAAATTGACAATGGTTCACATATTCCAGAGTAGTGATAAAGTCAACACTCTCAAATTACCCCTGGAATATCTTCCACAAGGGGTAATTACCTCAAAGGAGGATTGGACAAGGAGAATAGTAGCCAATAAACCATTATGAATAAACTTTATCTAAGGAGTTGCTTTTGTCTGGATATTTCACTCCCGAAACGTTCCAAAACCGGTCATTATTGCAACCAAATGAAATGGTTATTGCATTTAAGCAGGATTCTGACCCAAGCAAAACCTCACATACCTAGCGCGTATAGGGCCTATCCACCCAACACCTTGTCCTTATTCACTCTTCTCATCCTCCTTTAGCATCATTGAAATGTTCATGTTGCACAGTGCTCATGACCTTTTTCGGGAAATTTCTAGAACGCTCTCGTGCGACCCCGGAATATTTAGCAGACTTTATAAAAGTAGCTCCTGTAGCAACAATTTCGACTCCAAGATGCTACGCTATTCTGCAAGACCGATTGCACGTTTGGGCAGAAATGCTCCCAGAACACTTGCTACATTAACAACTTTGAAGCGCGGGCTTCCATCGAATCCCGCGGTAAGAGGTGTTGCTTGGGCTACGCCCCAGTATCGTGGTTTCCACTCATCCCCACCACGTTTCATGCAAATGACTAAAGAAGATGACCGCCCTGCCTTAGAGAAATTTGGTACTGATCTTACTCAATTGGCCAAAGACGGAAAGTTAGACCCTGTGATAGGCAGAGATGAGGAAATCAGAAGAACTATTCAGATTTTGTCGCGGAGGACTAAGAACAATCCAGTGCTCATTGGTAATGCTGGTACCGGTAAGACTGCCATTATGGAGGGTCTTGCACAGAGAATTCTCAAAGGAGAGGTACCAGATTCAATGAAGAATAAAAAGATCATCACTTTAGATCTTGCTGCAATTATCTCTGGTGCAAAGTTCCGCGGTGATTTCGAAGAGAAGTTGAAGAAGATTTTGGAAGAAGTTGAGAAGGAACAGGGTAATGTGATTTTATTCATCGATGAGCTTCATTTGCTCATGGGCTTGGGTAAAGCCGAAGGTTCTATTGATGCCTCCAATTTATTGAAGCCTGCACTTGCAAGAGGTAAACTCTCGCTCTGTGGTGCCACAACAATCGAAGAGTACAGGAAATACGTCGAGAAGGACGCCGCATTAGCAAGACGTTTCTCACCAGTCCAGGTTCATGAACCAAGTGTGCAGGACACCATCTCGATTTTGAGAGGATTGAAGGAGAAGTACGAAGTCCATCACGGTGTGAGAATTGCTGATGGTGCTCTTGTGACTGCTGCCCTTTACTCCAACAGGTATATTACAGACAGGTTCTTGCCAGACAAGGCCATTGACTTAGTCGATGAGGCTTGTTCGACCTTGAGATTGCAGCACGAGCTGAAACCTGATGCTATTTCGCATTTGGACCGTCAAATAATGACCATCGAGATTGAATTAGAATCCTTGCGCAAAGAAGAAGACCCACTTTCTGTTGACAGAAGGAACAAGCTAGACGAGGAGTTGGTCGTCAAGAAGAAGGAACTCCAGGACTTTACGGACAAATGGGAGGCTGAGAAGAAGATCATCGACGATGTCAAGCAAGCTAAGGCTGACCTCGAGCAAGCAAGATTCGACTTGGAAGAGTCTCAGAGAAATGGTAACTACGCAAAAGCTTCAGAAATTCAATACGCCACCATCCCTCGTTTAGAAGGTGAGGTGCGATTATTGACTTCTAAGGAGCCTAGTGAAGAAACTGCTACTCTTCTCCACGATTCAGTAACAAGTGACGACATTGCCCATGTTATTTCCAAGATGACGGGAATTCCAACCACCAACTTGATGAAGGGTGAAGTTGACAAGTTATTGGACATGGAGAAAACTCTCAAGGAGAAGGTTGTTGGACAAGAAGAGGCAATCCACGCTATTGCTGATGCTGTTAGGTTACAAAGAGCCGGATTGACCAGCGACAAGAGACCAATCGCTTCATTCATGTTTTTGGGTCCTACTGGTACTGGTAAGACTGAACTTACCAAGTCAGTCGCTGAATTCCTCTTCAACGACAAGGGCTCTGTCATCCGTTTCGACATGTCGGAGTTCCAGGAGAAGCACACGGTATCGCGTTTGATTGGATCCCCTCCAGGTTACGTCGGTTACGAGGACAGTGGTGAGTTGACTGAGGCAGTTCGCAGGAAACCTTACTCTGTGGTGTTGTTCGACGAGTTCGAAAAGGCACACCCAGATGTATCCAAACTCTTGTTACAAGTGCTTGACGAGGGTTCGTTAACCGACTCTCATGGAAAGCACATTGATTTCAAGAACACAATCATCATTATGACCTCGAACATTGGTCAAGAAATCTTACTTGCTGACAGAGATACGAGCGACGATGGTAAGATCAACCCCGAGGTGAAACAGCAAGTTTTGGAGGTTTTGAAGAGCCGTTACCCACCAGAGTTCTTGAACCGTTTGGACGATATTCTGGTCTTCAACAGATTGTCCAAGGGTGCCTTGAAGGACATCTTAGAGATCCGCTTGGAAGAAATTGCCGAGCGCTTACAGGACAAGAGAATCACTCTCAACTTGACCGACGCTGCAAAGCTGAAGTTGTGCGACTTGGGCTATGACCCAGTTTACGGTGCAAGACCATTGAACCGTGCGCTCCAGAAGCAATTGTTAAACCCCTTGGCAATGATGTTGATTAAGGGCCAGGTCAAAGAGAGAGAAATCGTTGATGTTCGTGTTAAGGACGACAAGATAGACATTGTTCCAAACCATTGAGAATAGTGATTGACATTCATTGTAAATAAGAAATAAGGATAAGTAAATAGGAATTGGATTTTGCAAAAAATAGTGTAGAAATAGGCAAGCTCATAGACTACATTGTTAACAAAAACAATCTTTTAAACAAAACTATATCTTTAATATCGGAATAAGTTACCTTTTGTTATCTCCTCACAACACTCTTCCTACAACCGCAGAATCAGAAATCTTCTTCTCCGAGTCGTCAACTCTCTTCAATGACTTTCCTCCAGTGATCTGGGTCAACAAAGCCCCAATATCAGGAGCTCCTGATGGTGCAGGTGCTCCTGACGATGCTGCTGCTGGAGGCGGTGGTGGCGGGGGAGGAACTCCCATGGACGGAAGAGGCGGAGGTGGTGGTGCCCCCGACGATGGTGGGGGAGGTGCTCCAAAGGTTGGAAGTGGGGGTGGTGGAGGCGCACCAGTAGCTGGTGGGGGAGGAGGTGGGGGAGGAGGAATTCCACTTGGTGGTGGCGGTGGAATAGTGCTTGGGGGCGATGGAGCATTATCCAATGGTGCCAAGTTCCCAGAAGGTGGAGGTGGCGGAGGAGCAAAATCGTTTGGTGGAGGTGGTGGAGGGAATGCTGGAGATTCCGATGGTTCTACCACATGTGGAGCAGGAGATGGCGAAGCAGTTGTAGCAGATCTAAAATCATCGTCAGTAGAGTCTGGACTAACTGGAACACTTACCTTCACCACTTGCACAGGCGTTTCAGCAACTGGGGGTGCTTCTGGAACCTTTGGAGGCTCTGGGGCCTTTGGAGGCTCCTCAGCCTTTGGTGTACCTGTTGGGTTACGCTGAATTGGTTGTGGCATACCGCCAAAGAGCAACGTAGCCAACTTTGCAGCACCAGCACGGTTAGGAACCTCATCATCACTGGAGTTCTCTTCTTGGTCACTCCAATCGTCGCCTCCGAGTCCTCTCTGCGATGCTCTCTGTGCTTCTGCCTTCTTTGGGTCAGGGGCCTCCGATGTTTGCGCAGTTGGCTTGAAGAACGGATTGTTACCACCTGTTGGAGTGGCTTGCACAGGTGCCTGTGCTGGAGCACCCACCTTTGAAAATGGATTGGTCGATGAGTGGGATTCGACCTTAGTAATCTCTGCAGGAGATTGTACAGCCGGTGCTGCATCCTCAGTCTTTGCAACTGCAGGAGGGGCTGCTTCCTTTTTAGCTCCTGCAGTGTACACAGGAACCGAAGTTACTGGTTCATCGTCATCTTCGTCACTGTCATCGTTCTTATTCTCTCTCTTCTTGATGTCTTCCATCTCCTTTCTGATCTTAGCCAAACGGGCCTCTTTTTGCTGTTGCTTCTTCAACTTTCTCTCCTGTTCACGAGCCTCCATCTCTTGTTTCTGCTTAAGCAAAGCTGCGTACTCCTCGTCATCATCATCATCCGAGGACTCCTCCGCTTGAGCACGAGGTGCTTGTTGAGGTGCTTGTTGAGGTGCCTGAGGAGGTGCCTGGGGAGTTGCTTGAGGTGGAGCTTGTGGAGGTGCTTGTTGAGTTGGAACTGGTGGAGTAGAAACCTTTGGTGTTGCAACTTGAGGAGCTGGTTGCTCCTTAACTTCCTTTGCTTCGCCCCTCTCATCCTTTGACCTAGAAATGCCCAACTTTGCCAAACGCTCGTTCATTCTCTTTTGTGCTTGAGCCTTAATGTAGGCTGCTCTTTCTTCTGGTGTTTTATACGACGAAGCAGATGCAGCAGGAGACGAAGTTGCAGATGTAGCAGCAGGTGTGGATGCAGGTGATTGAGCAGCAGGAGCACTGAACTTGTTTACTTCGTTCTGGACCCTTTCAACTCTACTTCTTTCTGCTCTCTCAACCTCCTTCAACTGCTTGATGAACTCAGAAACTTCTGGAGTGGTACCTTCACCCTTCTCCCACTTGTTCTCTGCAGCAGAATCACGCAGTGAAACATACAAGTTGTTGTAGCATCCGTCTTCCAACTCCTTGATGCTCTGAGCAATCTCTTGAATGGCCTTGGATTGCTGCTCCTTCTCCTTGTTTGCAGCGTCCACCTTTTCCTTCAATTGAGAATCGAGGTCTGAGTTGTCGCCAGAAGAGTCCGTGCGCCCAGTAAGCGCAGCCATTCTCTGCTTCAACTTCAACTTCAGCTCGTGCTTTCTTCTATCCAATTCTGTAACCTCGCCGTTTGGTCCGGTACCGACAATGGCACTACTCGATCCATCAGGCTTCCAGCTTGGGTTAGCCTTCTGGATCTGCTTAGTAACAAGTGCAATACGAGTCTCAGAAATCTCGCGGTTCACCCTATCGAGTTCTGCAACAAGCAGAGGAACCTGGTCTCTAGTGAACGAGTCCAAGCGCTTGAGCATGGCCTCTTTCTCGCTGTTGGAACCGATCTTGCCCAACTTGCTTTGAACTTCTCTAATTTGTCTCTTGAGTGCTTCAACCTTGTTAAGATGACCCTGACTCTTCTTGCTTCTAGCAACGCTAGCATCCTGGTCTTCCTGGTCCATGGCATCTAAGAGAATTTTCTTCTCTCTGACCAACTTCTTGAGATCGTCGATCTTGAGAGAAGCAGAGTTTGGATCAGCATTACTCTTTCTTCTTCTTCTGCTCACATATCCAACGTCATTGTCATCGTTCTTGAATCTAGTACCGTCTGGCTTGGTCTGCTTGTTCACCTGTGGCGCGGAAGAGTTCTTTCTCAATGAGTTCTTGATCGAGTCAACAGAGTCCTGCAAGTACTTGTTTGAAGGTGGCACCAACTCTGGTGGGAGACGTAATGGAATTTCCAAACCGTTCAAACGTCTGTAAACCAAGTGCATAGCCACTGCAAATTCGTCCTTGTTCAACTTTCCTCTGTCGTCAGTGTCAGCCAAGTTCCAGATAGACTCAAGATCCGGTCTGGATAATCCAGACTTTCCGAAAACACCAAGGGCAACATCTCCGTCAACGTAACCACGACGCTTAGGGTCCCAGGCATTGAAAATTCCGTCGTAAATCAGCTTCTCTTGCTTGGTGATAGCCCAGGTAACATTTGACAGAAGCTGTGACTGGTTATTCATCGCATTCTGGAGGTTGTTGGAAGGAAGTTGCGCGTTTGGAAGGAAGTGCTGTTCCATGGCATTCATACCTGGGATACCACCCGTAGGGGTAGACACAAATCCCCATTGACCTGGCTTACCCGTTGGCTGCGCAGTGAGATACCCAGTGTTCTGAGGCTGGAGACCAGATTGAAAACCAGTAGTTTGGTTGGATTGGAAGCCAGTGTTCTGAGGCTGCAACGAAGGCTGGACTCCCGTAACCTGAGGCTGGAAACCCGTTGGAGGAGGTTGGCTGTTGTAGCCAGTGTTTTGGGCCTGCAATGGTTGTCCGTAGCCGGTATTTTGCGATTGCAATGGCTTATATCCGGTATTCTGAGCCTGCAATTGTTGTCCGAAGCCGGTATTTTGTGCCTGCAAAGGCTGACCATATCCAGTGTTCTGAGCCTGTAAAGGCTGGCCAAAACCCGTGTTCTGCGATTGCAATGGCTGAGCCTGGTAACCAGTGTTCTGTGGTTGTAAGCCAGTTCTCTGCGCGGGGATCAATCCAGCGGTTTGTTGGGGCTGCAATGGAATCAATGACCCTCCACCAGTTCTCTGTGAGCTCAAAGGTGCTCCACCAAATCCACCAATTGCACCGGTTTGCTGAACTGGGAACGAGGTTGGCTGATCCATCCAGTTATCCTTTGGCGCAAACGGAGTATTGGCCAAAATCTTGGATGGGTCTTCAGGAACCGAAAAGTTAATTGCATCAATGAAGCTCTGAACTTCATTGGTCCACTTCTGAGGCAAGTTCGCTGGAATGGATTCTCCTCTCTTGGACATCGAACACAAGTGCAAACTCAAGGCAAATTCCGGAAAGAGGAGTGATCCGGACTTGTTGAAGTCCAGCAACGACCAAATCTCCGCAAGAGTCACTGGTGGCAAACCCGAACGTAACAAGATGTTACTGGCAGAATCTCCACTAATGGAGGTATCTCCCTTTGGAACGGCAGTGCGGAACAAGTGCTCGAACTTCTTCTGGTCCTCGGCAGTGATGAATGACAAACGGATCAATGGGATTTTGAGGTCGCTGTTCTCGACAACAGTAGTTCCTTGGAACCCGGTAGGCTGTGTTTGAATGTACCCAGTAGGCTGGGACTGCACGAACGACGTTGAAGGGAACGATTGAGTCTGTTGCTGCTGAAATCCACCGAACGATGTCTGTTGTTGCTGTAGCTGCGGTTGTTGAGGCTGCTGGGGTTGGCCGTAGAAGCCAGTGGCCTGAGTATTAAGAGCAGGCTGCTGGAATTGCTGAGGCGGACCCTGTTGCTGCCCATACTGCGGTTGATATCCAAAGCCCGTCTGCTGAAAACCCATCGGCTGTTGCTGATTGGGCTGATACGGGTTATACATGTTGGCTGTGGATTAATGAAATCTGGAATTCTGGCTTTTTTTGATTGGCACGACCAAAAAAATTACCAGTTGCTAAGAGAGACCCAAATGTGTAAGAGACTCAGTTTTCAGCCAAAAGAGAAGTAGTAGGCAAAGGGCCTTTGTTTACAGAACTTCATCGATACTGCCATAATTTTCATTATCTTTAATCTACTAATTTTCTATAACCTCACTCCAAAAGTCGATCTCCAAGGTAACTACCTTATTGAAGATATCCACTAACCTATCAATTCTGCTTTGATCGAGGTCTTTTGAGAAAAGATCTTGGAATGCCTTGTCCCCGTCAAAATATGCTGCAGTATACATCTCCGACTTATAGTCGTCAAGCCATTCTTGATACACTTCTGCACATTCTTGGGTTACAGTTCCCACTTCCGTGCTCGCTCTTCTGATTGCTTCACCATAAAGAGCACCCTCATAATATCCAAATAAGCACGGGGCGAGGGCCACCTTAATACCAAGGTAGTCTTTCTCGGAAGCGATTGCGTTCAAGTACTCACAGTATGCAACACATGCAGGTCCAGGTGTCAATTCCCTGTCAAAGTTCAAGTCTCTATCATAGTCGATGTTGTACTTGCGAGACAACTTGTCTTTGTGCTTATTGATCTCAGTTACAATATTGCCAATGATCAAAGCCTCAGAGTGTGATTGTATGTAACTTGGAGCAGCGGCAGCAGCTAAACCATGAACTTGTGCATAGTTCACTAAATAGTAATAGTCCTGCTTTAAGTAGTAGAGAAAGCGGTCAAATGGGAGTGTGTTGGTAGCCAATTTTGCTAAGAAGACGTGGTTAACATACTTTTCCCAATTGCTACTAATCTTTGGGTGGCTCTTGAAGTACTGAAGCGCGCTTTGATTGGAAAAGGATACAATTGGTTCATTGGAGACCACTTTAACATGGCCACTTAAACCCCATTTCTGGTTCATATGGTTTAGTGGTCCAAACTTTCCGTGACCAAGTCTCTCAATTCCAGTCATTCCTGCTTGAACGTATTTGATTCCGTGCAAAACTGAGCTTGTCAAGCTTTCGCCTTTTGCTAAATTTGCAGCAATAGCTGATGCCAAAGTGCAACCCGTTCCATGAGTATTATTACTAGTGATGTATGGAGACTCGAATGTTGTGAAAGAATCATTCCCCGATTCATAGAGCACATCAAGTAGAACGACGTTATCTCCCTGGGTTACTTCACTCTGACATGGCCGATCTTGATCAGCATCCCAAGGTATATGACCCCCTTTGACTAGCAAATTCTTGCAGCCTAGTTTGGCCTGTAATCTCTTAACAAACTCCAAGTATTCGTTTCTGTTGGAAATTTGAGTGTCTTCTCCGTACAACGTAGTAGCTTCCTTGAAATTTGGAGTAACTAGCGAAGCACTTTTCAATAACGTCAAGTGATCATTGAAATTTCCTTCAAATAAACTCGATCCCGACGTAGCAACCATCACTGGATCAATGACTATGTGAACTCCGAGCCTCTCCAAATCTTTCAAATAAGGAACTAATTCTGCAATACTTTCAGTGGTCAACATTCCGGTCTTGATTGCACGTAATGGTGGGTTATCGTAGCCGTAAAGGAAATCATCGAAGTTCATTTTCAATATCTCCTTTACAGTATTCTGTGGAGTCTTTTGGATAGCGGCGACTCCAGTGGTGTTCTGAGCAGTAAGGGCCGCAATACATGACAATCCATATACTCCATGAACGGTGAATGTCTTCAAATCGGCCTCAATTCCCGCACCACCAGACGAATCGGACCCTGCCACGGTCAAGACCGCCGGAATACGCTGATTCAGGACTGTAGGAGGCATGTTGAGTCGTATGAGGGTATCAAAATAATGTTTAATTTATCAATTCTAAGAGTTTTATGTAAGCGCATATGGTTATGCGCTTATTGCATTTTCGCAGTGGTTGCAAAAATACATCCAAATGTGCAAAGATTAACAAATAAATTCAACATATAAATCTAAACTTCTAGGCCATTCTGATTACTTCTTCACCAACTATGCTTTCTTCAATCCTGTGTAATAATCCACCAAAGCCATTTCAGTGGCACGAGTCTCCTCTCTGTACATGATTCTCATATCGGGAACATTTGACTTCTCGATGTCATTACCCCTAACACCACCCAACATGTAGTGCTTACCCAACCAATGCTTCTTAATTTTGGCCTCCCAACCACTCTGTCTGACAGAGTTTTGAGCCAATTCACACATGTCAACGCTCAGCAACTTGTAAATCTGGCCCGCAACAGAGTACTCCTCAATAAGGGGCTCCTTAGTGTAAGAGAACTGCAATGGATCGTCCGTAGAGAGGGAAACATTCAAACCTCTCTTGAAGAACGACAAGAATGGGTTCTTGTCGTAGGTTAAGAACAAGGCATTGTTGGACAATGGGGACATAGCTAATCCAATCTGGTCCAAGTAGTACAAGTACTGCATGAATGGAATCTTTCTCAACAAAATACCGTGTGAGATAGAGTGAGAAGTCAAGAATGCACTAATCAAATGCTCTGGGTCTCCGGCTTCACCACAGTGTGGTCTCAACACAAATGTATTGTAACCCAATCTCTCTCTCAAGTTGTTCAATGGGGTTAAGTTGGCGTACAAATAGTACAAGTAGTACGAGTAAGGAGGGTTAGTCTGGAAGTCCCATTCGCTGGCAGGAGGGAACCTTCTTGATTGCAACAACTTCTCACTCTTGGACTCGTCGTCAACGGAGTCAAAACCGATCACTCTCTCCAAGAAAACGTGAAGCTTGGGGTGAGATTTAGGGTCTTTACTAACCTCGTAGAGAGGTTGGAAAATATTAACCAAGATGTCTTGGAAAGTGTGGACATTTCCGCTCTTCTTGTACAAGTCGTACAATCTTGGGATTTGGATCAACCAACGCACATTGTGCGAGAACAACTTATTATCAATAACCCATGCTGCTAATTTGTCCCATTCATCGATGGAACGACCATAGACAGAAATTCTTAACTCCACCATCTGGTACTTGGAGCTCTCCAAATCCTGCATGACTTGCTCTGTTAACTCAGCAAGATATCTACCCTTAAGGAAGTTGTCTGTCTTAAGGAAGATCTCACGCAAACGAGACTCTCCGATTGGGTTATATTTCAAGTTAAACTTGTCAAATCTGTGGAAAGAATCAGTATGAGCATGCATATCCAATGTGTCGATAGACAAGTCGTAAGCGGTCAAGTTAAGCGACTTGAACACCTCAGCAAGAGTCAAGATTTTTCCATCACGGAAAATTACCTGCTCATCAGGGTGTGTCTTTAACTTATATTTGATAAATCTAAGCAAGTGCTTCTGGTTCATACACGCAGAATGGTGGATATGTGTATCGACCTTACGGACGTTGTAGAAATCTCTGTGTGGATTTCTCTTAGACAATTTGTTCTCTTCGAACTCATTGAGGAGGTAGTACATATTCCATTTTGCTTCAAGGTACTGCAAGCGCTTGAACGCAAACGACTTGGCAGGTCCGTCGGATGAAATCTTCGTGATAGCATTCAAATCAGAATAGTATTCGCGAAGCGTTGGGACCTCGACAATTGGACCGGATTCGTCAGTGACTTCGTATAACCCAGTTTCGTCGGAAAGCTTGAAGTTGAACTTTTCTGTTGGGCCAGGGATGACACACTTGCCGAACTCGAACGTTTCTTCTTCATCGACATGTGTGGAAGTTTGGTTGAATCTATTCTTAGACTTGTAGGTTGGTTTAGGAGGTGGTGGATAAATCTCCCAGGTATCCTTGTTTTTTGGGTTGTCGCACTCCTTAAGCTGAACAGATCTACGCAAGTACTTGTGCCTAGTCTGCAAGCAGTGCTCGACATTCTGGAACAACTCAATCAATTCATCGCTGGGGATTGTTTCTGGAAAGGCATCATCTAGTTGTTGCTTCTTCTGGAAGTGTGCAGGAGTCAACTGGAACTTTGTCCCTCCCATGTGGTGTGCTGGCAAATCAATAAAGGATTGGCGTCTTTTCAGTGGTGTTGAAGCAGTTGCGGACACAGTGGAGAGTGCCGGAGATTTGGGAGAGCTTGGTGCACCATTTTGGGCCTCACCCAAGTGGAGTGCTTCGAATGCTCTAATCTTCAAATCCTCATCCTTCATGTATCTGTCCTCCGAGGTCGAGAAATGGGTGGACTGGAAGGACGACCCGAGCATCTCCTCTTCATCAGATTCAGTCTCGAAGTGCTGATCATGAACGTGGTTCAAGAATGGTTTATCCTGGTGCGACATCGCGACTTGCTATTAGTTGATGATTTGAGAACGAAATGAGAGCTTTAAAAACCGTTTTTGGTTTGGTTTTGTGTGATTTGCAGCCGGCCATGCAAAACTGCAGTGACACAACGTGCTGCGCAAAACCTCCTCGAAACCAAACCGGCTGAAGCACCTCCAACAACCTCAGCTAGCCAAAAGAGGAAAGAGACCCTTGATATTGTCAGTGTCTCTTTTAGCACCCAATTCAAGACCTAACCAACCGTGATGCCGTACTGAAAAAATCGTCGGAGTATAAGCGGGGAATATTTTATCGTGTACGGATTACCGGTCCAAAACCGGGGATCCTTAACTTAGGTCGGCGATCCATAGATCTGAACACAAATGGCGTTAATGCTGTGTATTTCCTGCAAACAAAGCAACGACTGTTTAGATTGGAAATTACCTTTTTAAAAGTTCCTCCGAGAACTCTGTAGCAACAAACTTTCCATCCACCAATAGGTACTAAAATGTAGGTTTCAGATCACCAAAACTGTCTAGGGTTACCGAATAATTGAAAAGTCTAACTTGAGCCCCAGAATTGTGTAAGCCAACTTTCTAGTTCACACTCAATTTTCATACTCTACTTACAAAGTCACACTAATTACTTTCAATTACCTAAGAAGAACTAAAAAACGGATATAATTTTAAATGAGGAGCATCGACGACATGATACCAACAGCCAAGGCCGATAACCATTGGCTGGCGTGGCTTGGAGAAGCAGCAGCACCATGAGAGCTGGAGCTTGCAGCCGAGCTGTGGCCGGAACCAGAAGCAGATGCAGAGCCAGAGGCAGAGCCCGATCTGGAGGTAGTAGCAGCAGCGGAACCAGAAGCGGAGCCCGATCTAGAGGAGCCAGTTGCAGAAGCAGTAGCGCTGGCAGAACGGCCCGAAGCGGTAGCAGCAGCGCTAACAGAAGCAACCTCCTTGGAAAGCGAAGCAGTGAGCGAGTTCAAGTAAGCACTGTAGCTTCTAGTGTCAAGTCCCAGGTAGAGGGAAGCAATGGCACCTGGAATGGCAGCAGTGTTGACCGAAGTTCCAGAGACGCCAGTAGCGTACAACTGAGAAAGGACGGACTGGTAGTCGTCAGAGAAAGCTCTCTTTCTCATCTCGAGGTTGGTGAAAACGGTTGGATCTAATTCTCTCTTAACAAAGCTGGTAAGAAGGGAAGAAATGTTGAAGCTGGAGAAGAGGCTACCAACCAGGCCAATAACGGAAGAACGCAAGCCAGTGTCACCCAAGATCTTGGTGAAAGTGTTCTGGATCAAGCCAGACTCCCAGATGGAAGTCAAGACCTTGCCGACGTTCAGGAAGTTGATGCTAGAAAGGGAAGAGAACAAGCCACTGAGGTTTCCAAGGGAAGAAACAATAAGGCTACCAACGGTCTTCTCAAAAGATGCGCTGGTAAGAAGGGAGTGCACAGTACTGTTAATGATGCCAGACTTCTGAGTAGCGCTCAAAATAGTAACAAGCAAGTCTTCAATGTTGTCTCTCTTCTCAATGGTAGCTCTCTTGATCATCTCCTCCAACTCTTCGAGGTTGTTGACGTTGTCAGAACGTCTAGCGAAAGCAGCGTGGTCGTAGTCAGAAGAACGCTTAACTTGACCGGCGTTAGCAGAGATGGTGTTAAGGAAGGTACCAAACTCTTCTCTCTTGGTAACCTCCTCAAGGAAGTCGACAACGTCTCTCTCGGAGAAGCTGTTGAGCAAAGCGTGGATGTCCTCTCTCTTAGCCATCTCCTCAAAGAACTCCATGTCTCTCTTGGAGACAAGGTTAGCAGCAACGTTCAAGATGTTGCTGAAGCTGAAGATACCGCTGTTAATAACCTGGCCACCAACGTTGACGATGAATGGGAACAAAGCAGGGTCCTCAACAAGACTAGTAATCAAACCATAGGCTAAGTTGGACTTATCCAACGCAACCCAAAGGTCGGTAGTGTTGACGGTAGCTGCAAAGTTCAAACCGTCGCTAAGAAGGTTAAGGGCAATCTGTCTGGTGTAGTTGTTCTCGATAACGTATTCAATACCAGTGGCAACCAAGCCAGTGCTCAGGACAAAGGATAAGGTGTCCACAATGAGACCCTCAGCGAAAGAGTTGCTCAACAATCCGTTGGCAAAGCCAGCAATGGACTCAAAGTCCAAGCCGCCAAGGAGAGAAGAGATGTTGAATCCCGAAAGAAGAGACTCACCTGTGGAAAGAAGGGAGCTGAAGTTGAAGCTTCCGAGCAAGCTCAGAGCAATGTCAAGAAGATCTCTCTGAATCAACTCACGCTTGACTGGGTCCTCCTCAGCGTTGAATCTCTTGATCATGCTGTGGATGTTCTCCAAGTCTTCTCTCTTAATCATGCTTTGGATGTTCTCCAAGTCTGCTCTCTTGATCATGTCCTGGAGTTCAGACATGGTGTCTCTCTCTGCAACCTCAACTTGGAACTCTTGTGATTGTGGGGTGGCCAAGATCTGGGCCAGGCCGAAGGCCAGGAACGACAAAAGCGTCGCGGCGATAGTGCTGAACTTCATAACGAATGTATATAACGCTTGTCTGATGATGGGGTGATTACTGGCAGCGCATAGAATATATATATGAGTATTTGTGGTCCACGCCAATGCTAGTAGGGTCTATTTGGCTGTAAAAAAAATTCCTAAAATGGTAACCTTGGAATTTATCTTTCTAAATGCGGAAGTTTTTGTTGCAGCTAGTTTGTTCCGAATTGGGTGATGCAAAATAGAAACTGCCAAATTAGTAAGGTTACTGGCAGTGTTAAGGCCAGAAATGGCTCCTAGACTTTCCGTAGACCTCGCTTTGAAACACCGATCTGCATTCTTGTGAAAATGTATTGTTGTCGTGAGCTACGCCATGCTTGAGTCTCAATGTGGAAATCAGAGAACAATGGGACTACTTCTCCAACGTTTAAAGTGCGGTTTACATGCATTTTCATTCGCTCTAACTAATTCACTATTAACGGGAGATTGAACTTGACTTCACTCCCCACCGCATCAAATCTATACAGTTTTACTTCCTCGTAGGTCTTCCCTGGGTGAACCTCCAACACATTGAACTTAAACGCCAAAACATACTGTACCAGAACCATATCTTCGATTTCAAAGTGTTTAGTCAAATACGAAGGAATATGCATGTGACCATGCACTGGCTCTCTGTACCCCTCAAAAATAGACGAAGCGAACGTATTAAACTTTACAGCTGGTGTGCATTTGTAATCATGGGAGAAGGTCTTTGCACCAAGGTATTGCTCATGAGCCTCAAGATGAACAGTAAACCCGACTACTTGAGCTCCGCCTCTTTGGAGGTTCACTGCAAACGCAATATCTTCCCCAACAAAATATGACAGTTTTGAGAGTTTCACCAGACAGAGATCTGCATCTTGAAAGCGGATCTGGAAGAACGTTTGTCCCCGTTCGAGCGCTATACTCTCCTCATCCAAAATCGCCGAATTGGGTAGGTTCAGTGTGTTTGAGGTTATTAATAAGTCTAAATCACGAAGGAAGTCGGACTTACCATATAACAGCTTTGAAGGTTCATTTACTTTCCATTCTTGGTCAATGTAGGGTTTCACCGAATATTTACCTTCCTTGTTTGCAACTGTAATAGGAAAATATACAGCCTTGGGAGCCATTTCGGAAACCAGGTACCCAAAAACGAGCGAGTACCTTACACTAATATAGCTCAGATCACAAATTGGCCCCGTCAGGTTGGCATTGTAAGAAGGTGGTAGCGTCTTGCGAACTGGGAACTGGACTTTGAATGATTTCGACTCTCCAGCTTTCAAGCTAATGTCTGAGAAGAGCAACGATTGAGGAGTTGAATAGAATGGGACAATTTTGTCTATTATTTCCTTAGATTGCCCTGCGCCACATGTTTCCTTCGCGTTGAACACATAAATCAAATCTTGACAAGGCTCGCCATCGATGACCGTGCCTCCAATCCTACCATTGACGATTGCTCTCTTTTGACGAAAAAGTGGAATACTATCCAATTTCTCCTCAATCTCATCGTTTTCCTCTTGTTCAAACTCTCGATACTGGGCAGCATACTCTTTGTTGTCCCAAAGTTCTGTTCCCTTCTCAGCACTGTTTGATTCCAATTGAAGTCCACCAGTTCCTAAATCTATGTCGTAGTTCTTGACAACATACCCAAAAAGCTGTATGTATCCCAAATATAACTGGAAGTCTTCCTTGTCTTGTTTCACCGCTTCAAATTCTGTATTAGACTTGAAGTATGAAAGCCAGGACAGATTACCATCGGACCTGCCGTTGAGCGCTCTTTCCTTATCTGACACATTGGTTAAAGTAATCTCATAGTGGTCACTCGCGTATGTGAGTGAGATCTCAAGTCCTTGATTAGCTCGCTTCGTTAGCTTCATCGCGACTATTTTTGTTGATCTGTACAAAATTGTCTAACGTGGAGAAAATAAAATGATCAGAGCTGACAACAATCGCTAATAGAGAGCATCTGCCTGATGTGTTGCCTTCAACGATACTCTTCTTCTACAGCGCTCTTTTCTGGAAGCTTTCTTATTGTCATTTTCCTGAGTTGAAATTCTTCTTCCTTCTACATTTGCTTGAAACTTTCTAAATTGTCATTTACGTGAGCTTTCAACACTGTTAGAAGCTCGAACTCTTTAAAAGATGAAAGAATGGCTAGTTAGAGCTGTGGCAAATTAAAAGTAGGTTGAAAAGGGCTTGTCACTGGTTACTATAACTTCCGTAACTTGTAATCGCGTACGTAGTTCTTGTTAAGTATCCCATTGCCACTTCTCGTTGTTTCCCACAGTACTCTATGCTAGCAAGTCCCACCACATCACTTCACGTTTACCCCTTCACACTATTCCTCGCGGTTTTCCTTCTCTACTCAACCTTCTGCCCCTCAGCGTGGACTGGGAACTCAGGTGGGACAGATTGAGCACCACCTTCACCGCCAACAATCTGGTGGAAATCCAAGATCTCAGAGTACATCATCACTCTCCATGTATCGACTGGTAAGTCAGCGTCATTAAAACTCCAGTCAAACTTGGTCTCACACACCGGTTCATCAGATGGGTCATGGAATGGCTCCATGTAAGGATGGGCCAAGGCCTCAGCAGCTGTAATTCTCTTCTTTGGGTCAAAGATCAACATTTTCTCCAAAAGATCGATTGCCTCAGGCTCTACATGCGTGCAGTGTGCAAAGCGCTCCAGGAATGGGATTGGGTCTCTCTTTGGCAACGATTGAACAAACTTGAGAGTGTTCTCAGACAAAATCGTTGAGATCACATCTGAAGGAGGCGAACCCAACAACTCTGTGATGATGGAAAATTGATGCACATGGTCACGACCAGGGAAAAGCGGTTTACCCTCGATTATTTCAGCAAGGATACACCCCACAGACCAGAGGTCTACTTCCGTGTCGTACTTTTGCCACGTCAACATAATCTCTGGAGCACGGTAATAACGGGTCAGCACATACCCTGTCATCTGCGAATCTCTTATTCTTGCGAGACCAAAGTCACAAATCTTCAAGTCACAGTTCTCATTTATCAATATATTGGATGGCTTAAGGTCACGATGAATGACTCCTGCTGAATGGATGTACTTCAACCCACGGAGAATCTGATACGTAAAGTATTGGATGAATTGTTTCTCCAAAGGTCTCAGTGTTAATAAACGATGGAGGTCAGTACCCTGCAACTCATTCACAAAGTAGATATCTTCCAATGGAGACAAGAATATATCATCAAGAGTGATCAAGTTCTCGTGCCTCAAGTGCTTCAACAACTTAAGCTCACGGTAGGTTCTTTTCGCAAGCACTGACGTCGAGAATGGCTTCATGACCTTCTTGACTGCTACGTTTTGTCCTGTGAGCTTGTCAACGGCCAGGCACACGAGACCGAACGCTCCCATGCCAACGGGATTCAAGTCCGTATACCTGTTGGTGACTTCAAACACCGTTCCAAAGATCTGTGTTCTAGTGAACTCACTGTCTGATGCCATACTATCCCCCTTTGTAATTAGTTGGTTTCGCTTTTTTTGTTGCCAGAGTTATCAACATGGACAGAAAAAAGTGTACAGGACTACCTAAAGAGGAAGGTGAAGATGACAAAGCGACTAAAGCCGGTGTGCCCTTTCTCAAGGCAACGTCATAATCAACCCTGCGTCACAATCGAGGGCTGTCTCGGACCTTTCCCCTATATTTTTACAAAAAAGGGCCCCGGAGGCTAAGCTCGGATACCGTGTACCCGGGAGCAATCATACGTCATCACTTACTCGCCACGATACACAATTTGCGAACATCCTCTCCATTTTCCCACAAAAAGCCGTCAAACTATCTTGTCTCCGCGCGATGAATTGTTTTTAGCGTGTCACGTGATTGGGACTCTCGTGAACGGCATTGGTAGATCCACATTTTTGGATGACGACTTCACAAGTTACGCCCTAGTACTCCTTTATTGAAGAAACATTATGGGAACTGCTTCTGCCACTTTACTATCATCAACCATATCGTTGATCAAGACCATTCTTGGCGCTGGACTTTTGTCAATGCCTCTCGCATTCGCGACAGATGGTCTTGTTTTGGGAATTGTCATCATTCTTATTGCCGCGGCAACATCAGGATATGGTCTCTTCCTTCAAGCCTACGTTTCCAGATATACTCCTCCTGGTGAGGCAACATTTTTCAACCTTTGTTCCATCACTTACCCATCGCTCCTGGTTTTGTTTGACATTGCAATCGCTGTCCAATGCTTTGGATGTGCTCTTTCGTACTTGGTACTTGTTGGAGACATCACCCCCACATTGGTCACTTACGTGCCATGGATTGAAAGCGATAACTACAGAACATTTTGGATTCTTGTGAGTGCTTTGGTCTGTATTCCTTTGTCCTTCCTCAAGAATTTGGACTCCTTGAAGTACACCTCAATCTTGGCTTTGGTTGCAATCTTATACATGTCCCTCTTGGTGATTGCACACTACTTCATTGGCGACATTCCATTGAAGGGTGAATTGACGTACTTCCCTCCTAACGTGACGGGAGTCTTCAGTACTTTCTCCATTATTGTTTTTGCATTCACTGGCCACCAAAACATGTTTTCGATCATCAATGAGTCCGCAAACAAGTCCTTGACCAGCTTGACCAAGATGGTCAACATTGCGCTTGGTATTTCGACTATTTTCTTCATCATTGTTGGTCTTACTGGATACCTTACTTTTGGAGACATTGTTTCAGGAAACATCATCTTGAACTACCCTCCGAACCTGTTCTCCACAAAGTTGGGTCGTTTCCTGATTGTCTTCATGGTTATCTTCCTGTTTCCATTGATGTTGCACCCAGCACGTATCTCAGTCAACAATATCTACTACTACTTCTCCCAGAAGGTCGACAGTGCTGAATCCGCTCCATTGTTGGACAACGAACATCAGCCTGCTAGACGTGCTACAGTTGTTCCATTCCCAAACCGCGTTTTCTACACTATCACAACTGTACTTCTTGTGCTCGCATATGCCTTGGCTATCTCTATCAAGTCGTTCGCGTTCGTTTTGGCTGTTGTGGGAGCAACAGGCTCTACTGCAATTTCCTTCATTCTTCCAGGATTGTTCGGCTACAAGTTGATTGGCTCCGAGACTGACGACCCACTGCACTTGGAGAGAATTTTGAAGAGTTTGAGTTTATTTTTAACGGTGTGGGGATGTGCAGTCATGGTTGTGTGCTTGACTGTCGCCTTGGGTGGACGTGTCGAATAGACGGCACCTTACTTTCTGCTCATCTGATAAACCTCAAAATTTGGAACAATGATAGATATACGCCCAGCATAAAAAGAAGCGGGATTATCATTTCGACAGTTGCACACATTCCTTTAAATTACTCTTATTTAGATTAACTGTCAGAATTGGGTATAACATGAGACCTTTTCATTAATTTCTCATAGAGTATTATAAATTGTGATAAATTTGTCGATTACCATTTTTCGCACCAATTAATAACCCCAGAATTATGTCTTGCGAGGATGAACACCATTCCCACGGTCACGGTAATGGACATGGCCACCTGCATGTTCCTCCTATTGCTACAAACGCATCGCAATCACTTTTAGCCAAGATTGATACCACACATGTGTCTGCGCTAAACATGAGCAACCCCCGTGATGACCTCGCGAAGATATTTCGCAAGCAAGAAGACAAGTACAAATTGAAGCCGGCTTTGGAATCTGATGCCGACTGCCAAATCATCATCCATATACCGTTTGTGAACGCTTCAGTCAAGTTGTTTTCTGTGATTTTGCGTACCGCTGGTGGTGACGCGTGTCCTAAGACTATTCAGCTATTCAAGAACGACAAGCTGGTGGACTTTGACAATGTTGATCAAAAGAAGGCTAGCTTCCAATTCGAACAACCTCAGATTGGAGTCCTTGATGACTCTGAAGAAATCATCAGCGATGCAGACTTTGTAGAACACCATGTTCCCAGACACGTGTTTACGGGAGTTCTGCACCTCACCTTGTTTGTGAAAGATGCTTGGGAGGATGACGATGATTCTACCAAGTTCCATTACATTGAGTTGCGTGGAGAGTTTACAGAGTTATCAAGAGATCCTGTGATTGCTTTGTATGAAAGTGCAGCTAATCCTGCAGATCATGTTAAGCTTGGAGCAGAACTTGGGCAATTGCACCATGTTTAGAAGTTCGTATAAGTAAGGATAAGGAAAATGGTAAAAGGTTTTATAAATACTAATCCTGATGTAAATCTTCGTGAATCATTCACTTGTTTAGCTTTATATTTAGGTATGCCTGTGCTACAGCCGCATGGTGAGTATAACCTGAAAATGGAGCTTGAACACGCGAAATAGTCATCAAAACACAACATAAGCACTATTGCCAGGCACTTGGTACCCTTATAATTGGAAACCATGTTGGATCAATTGGCATCCTCGGTGTGGGGGTTGCGCAATCATGTGCTTACAGCAGTTGCAATTCTCAAAGACCTCAATTGAATAAGCAATTTAAAAGAATTGGTTTATTTCGCACCCGTTTCAGCATTGTCGCCTTACTGTGTCTATAGGGTGGCTCTCATACCACGCAATGGCGTCTGCTCACACCACGACAAGTGTGGATCAGAGAAGTCCGAATATCCGAACATTTTTTTCCCCGGGCACCCGAACGAAAAGTATATAAAGGTGGGCAACACCAAATTTTTCGCCATACAAGTACAAATACACAATGGTCAAATTAGTTTTAGTCAGACACGGTCAATCCGTTTGGAACGAGAAGAACTTGTTCACCGGTTGGGTGGACTGCCGTTTGTCCGAAGTTGGTGAGAAGGAGGCTTTCAGAGCTGGTGAGTTGTTGAAGGAGGCTGGTATTACTGTCGACATCTTGCACACCTCCAAGTTGTCCAGAGCTATCCAGACCGCCAACATTGCTCTTTCTAGTGCTGACCAGTTGTACGTCCCAGTCAAGAGATCCTGGAGATTGAACGAGAGACACTACGGTGCCTTGCAGGGCAAGGACAAGGCTCAGACCCTTGAGACCTACGGTAAGGAGAAGTTCCAGACCTGGAGAAGATCTTTCGACGTCCCACCTCCACCAATTGAGGCTGGTTCCGAGTTCTCCCAGGATGGTGACATCAGATACAAGGAGATCGACCCAGCTGTGTTGCCAAAGACCGAGTCCCTCGCTTTGGTTATCGACAGATTGTTGCCATACTGGCAGGACGACATTGCCTCCGACCTTTTGGATGGCAAGACCGTTCTTGTTGCTGCTCACGGTAACTCTTTGAGAGCTCTCGTCAAGCACTTGGACAACATCTCCGACGACGAGATTGCTGGCTTGAACATCCCAACTGGTATCCCATTGGTTTACGAGTTGGACGAGTCCTTGAAGCCAACTAAGCCAGCTTACTACTTGGACCCAGAGGCTGCTGCCGCTGGTGCCGCTGCCGTTGCTGCTCAAGGTTCGAAGAAGTAAATAGTGTTGCAATGGATGTTACGATTTAGAATCAATTGTAGAAGCTAATATAGAAACAGTTAAAACTGAAGGGTGATCAAACGACCAAGGATAATCACTTTTAAGTCGCGTGTCCTCAATGTTCTTACTATAGATTTATCCGAAATACTCCCATGTGGTCTTCTGTGTTATACTCTACCTCGATGGTATTTGTAGCAATATCTCTATTGCAGTTGTTCTCTACCCACGATTTTCTCACCAAAACACAAATCTCATTTCTCTGCGGAAAAAAATTGAACAAACCATCAACACTATGAATTCAGGAGGATCTGGATTCCTGTTTGGCAACACTGGTGGCAACAAGCCAGGTATTTTTGGAGCCAACAGCAACTCTTCAGGACTTGGTGGTTCCAATGCTCCAACTTTTGGAAGTGCACAACCATCTGGTAACACTCAACAAGCAGGTAGTTTGTTTGGACTGAAACCACAAAGCGCAGCTCCAGGAGCATTCAGCTTCGGTGGAAACACAAACACTCAACCATCCACTACTCCACAACCTTCTGGTGGTTTATTCGGCAGCAAGCCAGCTGATTCTTCAAAGCCATCTTTGTTTGGAGCTAATGCTTCTAATCCCGCACCAGCTTCTTCAGGATTGTTCAACAAGCCTGCAGAATCATCCACCTCTGGAGGCAGTTTGTTTGGAAACAAGCCAGCAACAGGCACAAGCGCCTTCGGTGGTGCTTCAGGGGCAAGCTCTACTCCGTTTGCTTCGACTGGTAATGCCAAACCTTTCGCATTTGGAGAGAAGAAAGACTCTTCAGCCATTGGAAGTACCCTGGGTACAGCCTCCCCAGCTCCTACTTCTAATGATCCTCCAAAGCCATCCTTGTTCGGCGCAAGCCTGCTGGGTAGTCAAGGTGGACTCTTCTCCAACCCTTCTGGAGGCAATCAGCCAACAGGTGGACTTTCATCCCCAGCACCTGCTTTCAGTTTTGGAGCAAAGAAAGATGACAAGCCTGCAACGGGTTTGTCGTTCGGATCTACTACCAATGATAAGCCAACTGCCTTTGGTGGCTCTACTGAGAAGGCAGGTGATAAGCCTGCAGGAAGCTTATTCGGATCAGCAATTCAGAAAAAGGAAGACCCTAAGCCAGCAGGGTTTTCTTTTGGTGGCTCTGCAGAAAAGAAGGACGACAAGCCAGCTGGTGGCTTCTCATTTGGCGCACCTGCTGAAAAGAAGGATGACAAGCCGGCAGGTGGATTCTCATTTGGTGCTCCGGCTGAGAAGAAGGATGACAAGCCAGCAGGTGGATTCTCATTAGGTGCACCTGCTGTAAAGAAGGATGACAAACCAGCAGGTGGGTTCTCGTTCGGCGCACCGGCTGAAAAGAAGGATGACAAACCATCTGGTGGGTTCTCTTTCGGCACATCGGCTGCGAAAAAGGACGACAAACCAGCAGGTGGGTTCTCATTTGGCGGAACTGCTGAAAAGAAGGATGATAAACCAGCTGGAATCTCATTTGGAGCCTCTGCTGAGAAGAAGGACGAAAAACCTTCTGGTTTCACTTTGGGAGGATCTACGGAAAAGAACGATGGAAAGTCTTCTGGGTTCTCCTTTGGAGCACCTGCTGAAAAGAAAGACGATAAGCCCTCTGGAGGCTTCTCGTTTGGAACAGCTCCAAAGAAAGATGACAAGCCTACAGGGTTTTCTTTGGGTGGTAGCACCGAAAAGAAGGACGATAAACCTGCTTCAGGAATTTCGTTTGCATCCTCTGCACCAAAGAAAGATGAAAAGCCTGCAGGATTCTCGTTGGGTGGTAGCACCGAAAAGAAGGATGATAAGCCTGCAGGATTCACTTTGGGTGGTAGCACCGAAAAGAAGGTAGATGCAGCTCCTGGAAAGGAAGCTGAGCCAAATCTCAAGCCAACAAAGATCACACCAAAAGCAGTTTCGATTGAGAACAAGACGTTGGACGACTTGGTTACCAAATGGTCCAAGCAGCTCACCAACACAGTTAAAATCTTTGACACTTACACAACTACAGTTAAACAATGGGATCAGCAACTAGTCCAAAGCGGAGATGAAATTGTCAAGTTGAATCTGGACGTTTTGGAAGCCGAGGGACTTCAAGGAAAGATCGACCAGCAATTACTTTTTGTTGAGTCTCAGCAGGACGAGTTAGAGTCTCTCTTGAATAACTATGAGCAACAAGCCGATATTCTTCTTAACAATATTTCCATGTCCAACGGAGGACAGAACAACCTGGAAGAGGAAATAAATAGTAACGTCAATCTCACAGACAAATTGCGTGAGAAGGCGTACCACAACGCGGAATTGCTCGATGAAAGATTGGACAACACCGGTGAAAACTTGGCTGCTTTGATTAGTGAGATCAATTCTGTCAGTGACGTCTTCAACAAGAACTTGATTAACGACTTGAGTGGTGGAGGTGAAGAGGAGAAGAAGAATTCAAAAGAAACGGAAAACCCCATAGAAGAGATTGTCAAGTTGTTAAATTTGCACTTGGACAACTTGAAGTACATAGAAACTACCGAGGATGCTTTGAAAGAAAAGTTGGCCCGGTTGTCGCGCTGAGGGGAGTGATTTATGTAAAATAGTTTGAATAAATAAAGTGCACATGATTTTTTCGCGGGTGGTATTAAAAGTGCCAACATTCTGGTCCTATGAAACATTAGCAACTTGTTGCACAAACTAAACTAATCCAAACAACCAGTCATGTCGTCGCCCATTTTGATTCTCATTAAGATGTTACTCAACCCTGATGTCTCCAACAAGGTGATTCTCCAGTTGGCTTATCGTCAGATGAGTGCATTGGGGTGGGCCAAGGTCTTGTCAGCCTTACTCGGTGCAGGTGTGGTTGGAGCGCTGCTGATTGTCAAGGTTCCCCAGATTAAAAAGATCTTGCTGCCAAAAACATTGGACCAGCGCATTGCTGTTGCAAACGGCTTGTCGTTAGAAGGTATCAGTTTGGAGACCTACAACTACCTCATTCATGTTGTCTTCAACTCACAAAGTAACAATCTGTTCATCAGCTATGGTGAAAGTTTACTTTTGGGTTTGCAAAATGTTGTGATTCTCCTTCTCATCAACTACTACAAGGGCAGGGAATCCGGAGCAATTGGTGACCTCCAGTCTTTGGAGCCAGCCGAGCGCGTTGCAACCATCGCCAAAAAGTTGGCCAAGCCAATTGCACTCATCGCTGGTAGTGCCATCTTCTTCACCAAGGTGGCTCCAAACTTGATTGCTTTCTTGCAAGTTTTGGGTATTCCGATCCTGATCTTGTCCAAGTTGCCTCAAATCGAGAAGAACCACAGACTTCAGTCCACTTCTCACTTGCTGAACATTACTCTCAGAGCAAACTTGTTGGGCTCCGTCATCAGAGTGTACACTTCCTTGCAAGATTACAGTGCAAAGGCCGAAAGAGGAAAGAACACCCTGAACGCCGCAGTGTTATTGACGGGATACAGTGCCCTGTTCATCGTCAACCTGATTTTGGTGGCCCAGTCCTATTACTACCGTGCAACTGCTTCCGACGACGAGAAGAAGGAACAGTAATCGAAGGACGGTTATCTATATGATCAATGATGTCGTTATAGACGTAAAGAAAGTAATCCAAGGTGAAGTGTTATAAATATATGAAAGTACTCCAATTAAGGTATAGACGTTATAAATATATGAAATTATGCAAACTTTGTTCTACACTTCGGAATTGACCGCATTGAGTAGGTAACACTGTAAACTTTCACAACTTTTTCTCTCAGATTAGATTATTGCAAGAAGTTAATTTATTCCTTTTTTTCCCCCTTCGGTCTCCTCCAGCTGCATTTATAATCACTTTTTTTTCTTTTCTCCACTAATCGAACAATGCCTCAGCACAGCGCACAGTATCGCGATGAGGACGAGGCCAGGGAACCTTTTGGCGTGCGCGGATCTTCTATTCTCCAAGGTGGATTTCACCACCCGCTCTCTCGTGAGTGGCAGCTGGAAAGACAGTTGACCAAGAACATGTTCATTTTTCCCTTATTCGTGTCGGATCAGCCAGATGAAATCACTCCAATCGAATCTTTGCCAAACATTAGCAGATTTGGTGTGAACACTCTCATTCCATATGTTGCAGGCTTGGTTGAGAAGGGACTCCGTGCAGTGATCTTGTTTGGTGTCCCACTCGCTCCTGGTGTTAAGGACCACTGCGGTACGGCTGCTGACGACCCAGAGGGTCCAGTCATTCAGTCCATCAAGCTCTTGAAGAAAAACTTCCCTGACTTGTTTGTTATGTGTGATGTGTGTCTTTGTGAGTACACTGACCACGGACACTGTGGGTTGTTGCAGGAAGACGGCTCTTTGATTAGAGAGGATCTGTGTAGGCGTATAGCCCAAGTTGCTCTTAGCTATGCCCGTGCCGGTGCGGATTCGGTTGCACCTCTGGACATGATGGACGGCAGAATCAGACACATTAAGCAGGCCCTTATTGCTGATGACGTTGCCCACAAGTGTCTTCTCATGTCGTACTCAGCCAAGTTCAGTGGTGGTCTCTATGGCCCCTTCAGAGATGCTGCAGGTAGTGCTCCATCCCATGGTGACAGAAAATGCTACCAGTTGCCTCCTACTGCTTCTGGATTAGCTCGCCGTGCTTTGGTCAGGGACATGGAGGAAGGTGCTGATGGAATCATCGTCAAGCCACTGACATTCTACTTGGATATCATCAAAGATGCTCTGGAGTTGTGCAGAGACTATCCAATTTGCGCATACCACGTTAGTGGCGAGTACGCCATGTTGCACGCCGCTGCTGAAAAGGGAGTGGTCGACTTGAAGCAGGTGGCTTTCGAGCTGCACAATGGTTTCTTGAGAGCAGGTGCTAGATTGATAATCAGTTACTTCACACCTGACTTCTTGGAGTGGTTGTAAACTCTTTCCTTAAAAATCTTACCCTAGGTTAATTTTCATCCTTGATCGCCTAGCACACGGTTAGCTTTTACCCCACTCCTCATTGAATAAATTGGATTCAATTAAAAGCTGAAAGTGCGTCTTGTATATAGTTGAACATTGCACCCCATTATCCGAGGTAGTAGCTCTGGAGTTGACCATGTGTACCACCAAATTAAAGAGTTGCCTCCATTATATTTTCATATTTTCGGGCCCCTTGTTGGATTTGCGACTATATCTAAGTCGACACTGACGAAACTTTAATTAATCCGTTAGCATACTTAAACATCCCCGTATTATGCCGACATCAACAACTACAATAGAACTTGGGCATGGTCATTACTTCTAGATATTATGTAATGGTTATCGTGTCTATATGTTAGCTCATAAGTGCTTCCTTCGTTGGTTTGTCCACCTGTGGTTCTGCCAACTTATTCTTCGGGGCATTTGGTAAAAGAACTTTGGTAGGAGCCTCCTTAGGGACTTCTGGCAACTTCTCCGCGCCGTTTGGAAGAGTTTCTGGGGCAGTCTCTGTTTCTTTCTTGGTTTCTTCTCTTAACATCTTCTCAAATTCGTCCTCAACTTCAACATCCAGAACCATAGAAGATCCCAAGATCTCTGTCACCTCGTCCACCTTCACTCTTTCCTCATATAAATCATCCATGATCTTATCGATCTTGTCCACGTTCATTTCTTGATTCAACTCCTTAAGAATGGTGTTACCTTGGGAAAGACTGCGCATTACCTCACTCTCAACCATCTTTTGCTCGATGGTTCCTATCAATCCTTCAAGTGTCTCTAGCTGGTCATAGGTCTTCTCACGTGTAGCCACTTGCTTCCTCTTGCATCTGAGGTAGAACTTTGCCTTTGCTGGATCGGCGGGCAAACATTGTCTAGCGAGGTTACTCTGCTGCTCTATTAAATGATCAAGGCGTTTCTGGTACTGTTTGATTTTGTCACGCTGCTGCTTGAGCTGAAACACTGCCCTGTCATGTGAGGTAATCTTAGCTGAAGAAGACCCTTGTCCCATGTTGCTTGTTATCACGGATCTTGAGCAACGCTTCAAAATGTCGTGTGATTGAGCATGTCGTTATGTCGCCCAGGTAGGTCATGTGCGCTATGTGCAGGATATAGACATCGAATTTAAGTTTGGTGTTTTTGCGGAGAGATCTTAAGGGTTACATAGATACAACTCTAGAGACAATAACAAGACGAAATCTTGACATTGCTATCGTGTATCTCCTCTGTCAATCGCCGCACCCCTCCTTGCTGCTCGTTTCAATTAATTGCTAATGAATTTTTTGAAGGACATTTAATTTACCGTTTTAGTCACATTTGTAAACAAAATCAACATTCACAAAGGCCTACTCGAGACCCCAATACTACTAAACATCAACATAGGCAACGCCGCAAACGCATCGCCCAACCGCTACGTGACATTGCCAGATCTAGAAAAACAACCCCCCAGGTAGCTTTTCTTTGTAAGTACATTGTTTATTGAGCGCTTCGTTTAATTTTTCTAGGAATTCGAGCAAATTTTAGGAAAACACAGAACCACATATCCATCTCAGCATTCACTTCTTCAAGCCATATAGGCCCCATTAATACATTCAGTCATTATAGCATATAATAGCATGCGCCTATTTGAAGGATCGCCCATGAAAAGCACGTTGGGTACTCCTCTTCATGAGAGCAATAGAGTCAATGAAGGTGCCCACAGCAAAGCCGTTGATTGTGCAGACCACAAGGAAAAGGACGTACCATTAAAGGCTTCAGAGAACAATGACTACCGGGACATCAGCATAGGTCAGAAAAGAACCTACTTCGGGCTGCCAGTTGCTGAAAACTCGCCCACCAAGAGGCTTTACTTGCATAACATGTCCCCCAATGTGCAACGCAAAACGATATACTTGCCAGCAGGAAGGGTACCCTCGTCATCTTCCACTGACACATCTGCAATGGGAGCAGTAGCTGCAAAAAAGAGAGTTCTAGAGTTTGGGCGCCCGACACTTCAATCGAGAATCTCTAATCCAAGATCTCAGTCGACGTCAAACGTACAACTACTTCAGGGTGCTCAGCTGAGGAGATCAAAATCCCCTGTAAAGCTTCAATTAAGAAGAGCAAACTCTCTTCTTGCTCCAAATGAGCAACAATCAGTTGGCTCAAGCCTCACTGATAGATTCATTCCTTCAAGACATAACTCCACAGCAGGAAAATTGCAAACAACTATAACAAACCCCCATCCAAATGCATCCCCGGAAACTCACATCAAGGCTCAAACTTCTAAGATCTATCAGCACCATGTAGCAGAAGCCTGTGGACTCGAAATGAACTCGCGGGTTTTACTTTACCAGCCACTTCCCCCTGAGAGAAAGAAGCCGGTGAGCTTGTTTGGCTCGAGTACAACCACAAGAGGATTGATGGCCAATAGCAAATTGAGTCCTGCAGTGGCTCTGGCTAGGGCCAAAAAGATCCCCACAGCACCTGAGCGTGTACTTGATGCTCCTGGTTTGGTGGATGACTTCTACTTAAACTTGCTCGCGTGGTCACTGGCGAATCTTTTAGCCATTGGCCTTGAAGATGCGGTCTATGTCTGGAATGCAAGTACTGGATCTGTCGGATTGCTTTGTGAGTTACCACGCAAGACTTTGGTCACTTCTTTACGCTGGTCAGATGACGGTTCCTATGTTTCGATAGGAAAAGATGACGGCATGATTGAAATTTGGGACATCGAGTCCAACACTAAATTGCGTACGTTAAACTGTGATAATCATCACACAAGAGTTGCATCGCAGCTGTGGCAGCTGCATACATTAACAAGCGGATCTCGTGTCGGTAATATCTACCATTCAGACGTCCGCGTAGCATCACACATTGTGAACAAACTTATTAATTCGCATCTGGCTGAAGTCTGTGGTATTGAGTACAGAGGAGACGGCCAGCAGTTTGCCAGTGGAGGAAACGACAACTTGGTCAACATTTGGGATGTCAGACAGAGTAACTCATTAGGTGCAACACCACTATTCAGCAAATCCAGTCACAAGGCAGCTGTGAAGGCTTTGAGCTGGTGTCCTTTCCAGCCTAGTTTATTAGCTACTGGAGGTGGTTCTACTGATAAGACTATCAACTTCTGGAACACAACCACCGGTGCCCGTGTCAACACAATAGAAACCGGCTCACAAATTCTGTCGTTAAACTGGGGATATGCTCTGGGAACAGGTATGGAAGTTGTAGCAACTCACGGATTCCCTACTAATAACATTTCACTCTTCAACTACCCAACATTACAAAAAACTGGTGAGATTTTAGGAGCTCACGATTCGCGCATTTTGTCTGGATGTCTCAGTCCAGATAGCCTCACCTTAGCAACTGTTGCGGGCGACGAAAACTTGAAGTTTTGGTCGTTGTTCGACTTGTTGAAGGGAGGAAGAAGAGATAATGAACGAGAAAGCAGTGAACCAAGCTTGAAAGATGAAAAGAGCATGAACAAAATGATGAACATTCGATAGATTAATGCATTACGAATGAGATATAATCTTGTAAGATTTGTAAACACTCTTGTAAGATAACTTTAACACATGTCCTTTAACTTATGACGTTTATTATTGTTGGATGATCTATGAATAATTGATTCTTTTTAAATCTGTCAATTAAATTGTCCCGTGTTGCAACTTTTTTTTGAATTGCAACACCTCAAGGCTGTGCTGCCAAAACAACTATGACGAACACCAACACGCTCATACTCACAAAAGTACTGGAAGAAACCCTCCTTGATCCGAGGAGTCTACTTGCATTCCTTTCTAGCGGAAATAATTATACGATGGAGTTGGTGCTGCTACCGAAATTCGGTCGTCTACTCGTGATCTGTGACTCGACAGACGACGCGCAAGCCATTCTGCATATACTCAAGGAAAGCAGGGAATGGAACAGCTTAACTATTTCGTTTAGCATGAGAGATAACGAATTCAGTAAGGAGATGCTCAAGTGGACCTCGTCTCAGACAGGTACATCGCAGCCAGACTTGGAATACTTAGAGCTCCCACTGGAAGATGGAAGCAGGAGGTTTTTGATCTCGCCACCTTTATCACCTCCAGCTGAGTGGAATCACTGGGAAACTGTGGAAGATCACCCGAACAGAAAAGCGGTATATTCAGCCGAGGAAATGTCTCACTTATTGTGGGAAAGACTAGGCGGAGTTGAAAGTTCTACAGTCAGAAAATACCAAGAGGAGGACTCTCTTGACAACTCAAAGTGCTACGATCTTAAGAGAGAACCTGAAATACTATTCCAAGACATAGACAACGGTGCTCCTGCAATCGTTCTCGATGGTTTAGGACCAGACAATAAGCCCGAAGTCAAAATTGCAAAGACTGCTATGCCTCCTACTTGGTAAATAATGAGGAAAACTATTCCAGTAGACAGTGGATTAGATGCACAAGTTCTGGTTGCCTACGAAAGAAGACTTCATTCATGTATTTCTATTGGAAAACTAAATCAAAGCTGCAAGGTACATCAAGCCACCCAAGGCAGGAACGACAACATTGGCAGCACCAGAAGCTGTGTATGAGGACAAAGAAACAGATGCCGATGCAGACGAAGCAGACGCACTCAGCGAAGGGGATGCGGTGGTGGTTGCAGACTCGTGGGAGTGATCGTGGGAAGAAGCTGAAGCAGATTCATGAGAGTGATCATGGGAAGAAGCTGAAGCAGATTCGTGTGAGTGATCGTGAGCAGAAGCGGAAGCAGACGCAGAACCAGACGCAGAAGAAGAGTGGTCATGGTCGTGACCATCGTCACTCTCTGTCTTGAATTGAACTTCAGAACCATCAGCAGCCTTACAGAAAGTCTCGCTACCGTGGGCGTGGCATCCAGAGTAGCTGGTTGGTGTACTGCTAGTTTTCTCAGGAGCTGGGGTCACAGTTCCCTCGTTTCCATTAGCGTCAACGCAGAAAAACGTAGACCCGTGGAAGTGACATTTTGAGATCTCAAAAGTATCTCTTTTCGCAGCCATAGCACTTGCAGCAGCGCAAATAGAAAGGAGGACAGCAGGAATAGTGAATTGCATATTGAAAGTGTGTAGGTTGATGACGTTAAAGGAACTTGAAGCTACGGGGTTCAATTTATAGAGAGCACTCTCAGGTACCAAACTGTAGTGGTTATAGTGCCAAGAATTGGCGATTCCGTTTGGAATATTAAGATTCGTAAAGATAATCCGTACAGAATCAAAGGGACGTAACGAAGAGTGGAATTAAGCTTGTTATACTAGCGCATGTACCAGCAAGGTATGAAGGAGGATCAAAGTTTCTTGGTCTTTTATCTTAATTGAGGACATTCGAATGGAATCTTTTCAATAAAGTTTATCACAAAGACTTTACTAAACACTTCACCTGAGCACATTAAGTCTCGTTTGGGCTTATAGCCTTGTTTCTCTCGTGGGTGCTCGTTCATGCTATATATCTGAGAGTCCCTATCAAAGACCACTATCTGCACTACTATATTTGTATTTTTTTTTGTCCGATGAGATGAGAACTTTTCAGTACATCAAACATGGCTAAAAAGACCAAAAGCACAGTTAACGCCAAAAGCCCTGTTTCCAAGTCCAAGAAGGTTGTCAAGGACGTGAAGAAGGCAAAGCAGGCTCCTCCTTCTACTTCTCTGGACAGCACCGTTTTCGTTTCTGAGTCCACAACTGCATTGGCAATTTCTGAATTGGCCAAGTTCTTAAAGAGAAGCGACGCTGAAAAGAAGGATGACGACTCCAAGCGCTCTCTTTTCGATGACGAAGATGAGGCCCAGAACAAGACCTTGTACCTTGAGATCAACACCAAGAAGTTCGTGACTCCAAAGCCTCAGTTAAAGCCAAAGGTGGTGGAGCTTGCGCACGCCATACACGACAGATCCAACACCAGAAGTTGTTTGATTGTGCGCGATGAGTTGGCAACCAGCGATGAGCAAATTGAGTTGCTCGAAAAGGAAAACCTTCCAACTGTTTCCCAGATCTTGCCTGTGCTGGCTTTGAAGACAGAGTACAAACCATTCGAAAAGAGACGTGAGTTACAAGCAGAGTACGACATGTTCTTGGTGGACCAGGCTATTTTCAACTTGATGCCAACTGTGTTGGGTAAGACTTTCTACGCTAACGATAACTTGAAGATTCCTATTCCTGTGAAGTTGACTTCCACATTCTCGAAGGACCAAATCTCCGTCAAGGCACTCACCAACTCTTTGGAAAAGGCCTTGAACGGCTCTGCATACCTCCCACCAATCGGCACTAGCATAAAATTCAAGGTAGGTGCTATAAACAACGTATTCACCGAAGAACAATTGGTGGAGAACGTTCAAAAGGCTCTTGGATCCTTCAAGGAGCAAGACTTGGTGAGCGTTATGTTGAAGACAAAGGGCTCTCCTAGCGTTCCTCTTTACTACACTAAGAGCTTATACTCTAGTGAGGATGTGATTGAGGAGGGTGCCACTAAGGCTCCAGAGACAAAGAAGGTCAACACCTTTGAACTGGCTTTGTTGGAATTGGCTCCTGCCGAGGAAGTCAACAAGGTCCTTAAGAAGTAAATAGGGCGTGTAAAATTGAAGATTAGAAATAATAGAAACGGTTTATGAATTTGTAGATGATCTTTTGATGTACCAAAATTTAGATCTTTTCAGAAAAATCGTTAACTACTACAATGTGGGTTGTTGAACAATCCGGTACAAGTAAGTCTTACGTGACCAATTGCATCATTAATGAATACTAACATCTCAAGCTTCTACTTTATTACCAAATCGACGGTACATTATTGGACGCGATTCAGATGCAGACTTCATAGTGAGTAGTACGTCGGTATCACGACAACAACTTGAATTAGAAGTTGGAGAAGGAGGCACCACAACCCCTCTTTGGATATCTGTCCTTAGCCGTGCGCGTTCAGTGATCAATGGAAACGCGTTGAAACTTAGTAAAAGTGACACCACACCCATTAAGGCAGATTATACAAAAGATCGCACCATCTCCATAAAGTTCAAGAACAGTGACAAAGAAGACCAGGAGTTCGTTCGTATATATTGGAAAGACTTCAATATATGGACTAATGAGTCTAAATTGAAGGTCGCAGCAGATATCCGGACGTTCTCTGAATACAATGAAAGGATAACCCATTTCTATGCGACTGAACCCAGTGAACAATACCTAGAGGCATTAGCTAGGGGTATCCCAGTTTTGGGCACAAAGTGGTTCACTCTGGTAGATTCCAAACCTAACTGGCTCCAAGAAGAATACAATGATGAAAATCCAGAGGTCGCAAGAGCTACTCTATTGCAAGGCATTACCTGTGTTGTTCCCCAAGTTGAAGGTTGGATGGAACTTATGGGTGGCCAGGTACTCAAGAACCCAAACAAGGATGATTTAACAACCCTATTGAGGGACTATAAACCTTCGAAGGTACTCGTTATAGAGAACAAGGAGACTTTAGAAAACGCCTTGAAGAAATGTTCTTTGGAAGGGTTGACCATTGAACCATGGGAAAAATTTGACGTCCAGGCACCGCCCCCTTTGAAGAGAAAGAGAGGTGTTTATAAACGCGTCACTACACCTGATGTAAGTGAGGTGCTTGCGGATTCCGTTGTGGAGGATACTCCAGTAGAAGATGTCCCTCCTTCGAGGAAGAGAGTGAAATACGAACGTGTGAGCAGAATGCATTTCTTTGACTTATCTGGTCCGGATTTAAAACCAGCCCAAGAAGTTACTCCTGATGAATATCAAGAAGGTACTCCAAATAAATCTCAGATTACTCCATCCATCCCAGATGACTCACAAGTAAGCGGGTCGCAGGACACTCCCGAGATCATTGAAACAAATGATCAAGCAACATCGATTGAGGGTCCTGAAAAGAAAATAGATTCCTTAGTCGATGATGTGCAGGAGCTGGTTGCCACAACACCCCCTTCATCTGGAAATCAAAAGAAAAGACCAGCATCTCCGGATAACTCGAGGCTCTCTAAGTATACGAAGGTGGATTTGAAACCAAAGGTTTCCCTTGTGGATGCAGTGAAGCAAACTAGAGAATCTGCAAAGGAAACTTCTATCAAAGAACTCGGTTTGGACGTGAAACCTGATATTTCAGAGGACTTGAAAAGTTTAGCGATTGTTGAAGAGGTGCAACTTACTACTAGAGATCCACCCTCAAATCCCACAAATTCAACTGCATATTCCTCTAGAAAGAACTTCAAAAACTTCAAAAAGAAAGTACCAAATAGCAGAAACATCATTGCTCTTGCAACCGTTACCATTGACAGCGACTTTCAGTTTCTGCAGCCTACACCCGTGATCACTGATACAGAAAGAAATTTAGAAAAAGACTTTAGTGGGTTGATGAACGATGTGAAGTCCCTTGAACCTCAACTCTTCGTACAGGAAGACGAAGATGATGAAAATGAAATCAATGCCTACGAAAGTATTACAGCTACTACAAATAACTCTTCAAATTACTCAAGATATCAAAGATTGAATGAGCCTGGGTTTGATGATGATAATGACGATGCGTATGATGATGATGACGATGATGATAATGATGAGGACCAACCCAAGTTCGGGTTTTCCAGGTAATACCTAAATGGTTATGGTTTCCAGATGGTAGCTATTTTTAAAGGGCGCTCAAGATAATAGCAATAAATTTACCCAAGACAACAGAACACTTCAAGATGAGTGTTATATCTTGTTAGACGTGGGATGTTTGAAGTCGATTTTAGCAACTGGACATAAACCCATCTGGCGGAAATAAGTATTGTGTATGGCCAAGTAATTTCTTTGTAATAGTCGGTTGAAGAACCACTCATTGCGGAAATCATTCTTAATACAATATGGGTTGTCTCCACTTTTGCAGTCTTTAACCGCTTCTGGAGATGGCTGTGTTTCCATTGACAGGCAATTCACATAGATCTGATTATCGAACTGGCAGTATCTCTCAAATACATTTTTCGTTTGAGGGATGACTGACACCACATCTGCCTTATGGATGACGCGGAAGTACTTCCTATCAAACAGGTTATGTTGGGCAGACTTTCCGCTGCCCATAACCGAATCAGTCCACTCCACGAAGTTTTTGTTCCCAACAAGAGGTTGGCCCATTGTAACCACTGTTAACTTGTCAAAGCCTAAATCAAGGTAATGGAGCCCTAGTAATAAAGCTATACTCCCACCGAGAGAGTGTCCAACTATCACTAGCTCATAGTCTGAAGCCAGACGTAGTTCTTTATTTAACACTTCGTGAGTTTCAACTAAAGTGTTTATGAAGAAGTTATAGAAGCCGCGGTGAACTTTACAGTCAATACAATCAGGTAATTTTACCTTCAAGTTGGAATAATCGACAAAATCAACCTTCATATCCGCGATTGTATCGAACACTGACCTCGTACCTCTCAAAGATACCACTATCGTACGCTTGTCCTCCTTTTTGTAGTTGAAAAGATTGGTTTCTGTAGTTGCTATGTAACCCGCCACGGAGTCTTCGGAGTACCACTGATGCTTTAGAGACATATTCCCAAACCTCTCCTCGCAGTCCATATTACACTTGAATGGTTTGGTAATGCCGCCCGCTTCTGTTATGCAATAGGCTATATCCATGAGGTGGGCATATGTGAATAAGTTGTTATAGATAGCCTTCTCTAGCGGGGCTGGAAATTCGTCGCTTTCTTCATAGTTATCCAGAAATGGGTTGAGTATCGGTATTTGAAGAGCAGCGCTAGATACTAGTACTAGTAGATAGAGCGTGGCTAACGCTCGCGTGGTTGCAAACATTATGTTCTTATCAAAATATCAGTGCACCTAATTTTTCTATAAAAATCATCGCAAAAACCTCGCTTATGTCAGCTTCCCCAGATTTCAGAAAGTGAAGCGAGTGACACTGCCAACTGAACCCCGCAAATGATTGAGAGAAAAGTAAGCACATAGCTTAGTTTCTTTTTCAAGAAGAAGCTAAATACAAGTAAAGAAACTGGAAACTGGATAGCAAGTTTCCATCCCCAAGTCAACCACGGAAGTAGAGGCATCCTCAATCTCTCGAGACTTGATTTTAACCTCTCTGTAGTGCTCATTAATGATACTAGGGCACCGTCGATCTGAGTGATCCTCTCTAGAGTTGAATTTAACAAGTCACTGATTTGAAAAGTGGCACCTTCCGCAAAATACGAGAGCTGCACCATGTGATGGGAAGAAACCTGCAGGAAGTAGTCATCCATAAGGTCCAATCGTGAGGTAAGGAAATCTTGAAATGTTGTGTCCAACAATTGCCTTTGCTCAACAATATAGTCATTGGTCTCCAACAAATGCTTTTGGATTTCGCTACTCCTTTCCGCGGTATCTTGCATGATGAAATTAATCATCGATGCTGTCTCCACTTCTTGTGATGAAAATTCTCTGATCTGAATAAATTTCAGGGCAATTAACTCCAACTCTTGATGTATTTCCTGAGAAAGGTGCATCAGAAGACTGTTGACTTGTTCTATTTTCTGCCCCTGAACCATCATTGTTTGTTCCATTTTACTTGCTGAGCGTAATAGACCATCACTCATTAGTTCTTTTGCCTGGAGAATCTCGTTGACGAGATCTTGTACCGCTAGAACATTATCGCTTAAGGCTTCTTCCATACTTTCCTTTTGTATACTTATCTCGCTGGCTAATGATTCGGTAACATCTTGCTGGTTTTGTACAAGGTGATCGAATTGTCTGTACACATTCGTCAACATTTGTGATATTTTTTGCAACCGTTCTTCAGCTTCACGTTGACTGGTTAGAACTTCTTCTTGAAATTGGGTGTACGCTTTAGTTATGTTCAAGAATAGGTTAACTATGTTGTCCTTTTCGAATGGTAACGACTCCTCGTGGCATATTGTATGTAGGCTTCGGTAGTACCCACTGAAAGTAGTCCAGTACAGTGATGATTTTTCAAGATCCTTCAAACACTGCGTCAACAGCACATCCAAGTCATGACACGACGTCGGGTATAGTAGTTCAGCGTTTTCAAATTCACATATCGCTAGCTTTGCAGCCGCGAGTTTGTGAACTTTTGGGTTTAATGCTTCCACTCCGTACGAACAGCTTGGGAGAGCGACTGAAAGTGCATCTCGAATGCAGTCTGAGTCTCTTAGCGTTAAGATCTCAAGTTGGTTCGCCACTGCCACTGAGCTCTCGACTACTTCAAGAAGAATGAGGAAAATGAACATGCTTATTTAGCAGGAAGGTAGCTATCCATACTTATATACTGGCTGCAAACGGTGAAACAATACTGAAACTTCAACAAAAGTGAACAAATTTGCTTTCACTTTTTGATAATTCAGGTTTCAACATAATTAATTGTTTTTTCCGCCTATTTTCTAATCGTGTTGTTTAGCTTCACTGGCTTAGGGTGTTCCTCTGTTGGTGGTGTCGTTCATATTTTTCATTTTTTCCCGGTCGGATCTTTTGAATAATTTTTCGAAAACGAAACCACCATGATTCATCGCCAACTTGGGCTCCTCTCGAGGCGAAAGTATCTGCAGTCGGTATTCCTGTTCATCCCGAATGAAGACAAGCATATATTTGAAGGGGAAAAGTTAACACCGGAACAAAATGAAGCTGCTATACCAGATATGCCACCCATTTCAAACACAATTAGATACCATCATGAGATTGAAAACCCAGAGCTGATTGCAGATCTATTCATACGAGCCAGTCCCAAGGATGTGCTCGTGACATCTCTCTACCATGACTCTCCACTCATGGGAGATAAAAACATCAAGTGGATCGGTAAAGAAACGTCATTGATGGGCACAAATTTGCAATTTGCAAATATCACCAGTGTATGGTTTGATAAATTCAACAACGAAGTGAAACCATTGCAGGAAATTCCTGTTGACTTAGACATGACGCTCGCCGTGAAAGCGGTAGAGAAAATATTAAGCAAAGCCTGGGGTGAATCTCCTTTCACGCAAGAGTCTTTGGACGACTTTTACAATGCGCAGAAGGCTTTTGAGAAACAAGAATTCACAGCACTTCAGCTCGTGAAACCTGATTTTACAAAGATTTCTTTGTTTTTGATCGGTAAATCAAACAGCAGCGACGACTTGCGAGTTCTCCTCGACTACGTTGTTTCAAAACTCATATATTTCAGCCCACAGGGATCCGTGGACTTCATCACTTCGTTAGCACAGCACGTGAGAGGTTCCCAGGAAATGCTGGAACTCTTCAGCGACTACTTCCAGAGATCTAAAACATCTACAGAGTTACTCTCGCTCGAAAAGTTGGATGTTTTAGCGAGCGTGTTGATTGAAGGTCGTGATGTTGCAAGCGCACAAGATGTACTTTCGATCATTGTTGCTCAGTCAACATGCCCTTCTCGTGAAAACTTGAACAATTTCTTAATTGAGTACGACATTCAGTGTGTGGAGAAAACTCCTGAGGAAGTGGTGCGCGACTTGAGCTTCTTAAAGCCTGTGTTGTTCCACGTGGAGTGGAATGCTATAATGTTTGAGTTCTTTTTGAGGCACACAGTGAGGAATATAGTAGAGTTTGAACATTTCATAAAGTTGGTCGACAAGAAGTACGCTGAAGTCTATCAAACAGAGCTCCTCCAGAAATTAATAGAGATAGGAGGAGATGATAAGGCTCTTTTGGCAGCGCAATTTCTTCGCAGTCTTGAATCGATTCTGAATCACACAAAAGATATTGCTATAAACCTTTTCCCGAACAGCAAAATTCTTCAGAAGATATAAGTCTCTAGCGTATACTAAACTACAGATTATCATAGGGTTAATATGTTCGTAAGTCATTAAATATCCCATTTACGCATTTGAAATTCCACGCGTTATCTTGCGTTCTGTGGTGAGCCCATTCGCGATGAGTTGATGCTTGTGTCTTCCCTTGCAAACTCTCTGGTAGATTGCTGGTTTCCATTGTTTGTGCTGTAAAACCCATTTGTGTACACATAGAAGCCGTCATCACTTGCGGCATCTCCTTCAGCCCAGCGTGCCTTGTCAAGTCTATGCATCCTCATGTCATCGTTGTTGTGTGGATGTTGTTCTTCTATGTACTTTCTTGAACTTATAGTACGTTTCACGAAGCAAAGCAGCACTGCTATGATCGTTAGGACAACCGTGGGGAGTAACTGTAGCCATCCCAAATAGCTGAGGTTGGGGACAAATAAAAGAATGTCCGCGAGGAATGCGAGTAATGTGCAAATGAACAGCAAAAGTGCAAATATGAGCATGAATGAATAGTAAACGAGAACTGTTTTGAGCTTCGCAACAAACATGAGGCCAAAGATACTCAATAACAACAACCCACTCAAGCAAAAAGCAACGATGTGCATAATCAATAACTTGGAAATTGTGTAGGTGGCACGCAGTGGTAACTCTATTCCTCCAACAGCGAACCTGTCGCTATCTGCCACATCGTAGAAAGAACTGTTAACAGATGGGTAGCCTATTCGTGGATATGAGCAAACTGTAGAGTTGGACCTGCAAACTCCTAGCACTCCGTATGTGTAGTTTTTATAATTTGCAAGGTAGATGTGCCGGTTCGGGTGAGTTATAGGAACTGATATAATGGGTAGGAGCTGTATGACCAAGCACATCACAGTTAACACCGCTAGTGCTAATAGTGTTTTGCTCTTGAACCGTAACGTCATTGAGGATATCACAAAATTTCTCCGATTCGTATAAGCCTTTGCACTTATCGGTGAACAAATTGATGGTGTCACGTGATCCGGTGGGGGTTGCGGTGGGGAAGGGTGGCAACCTCTTCTTCCATACACACAACAGTCCTTTGTTAAGTTTCGGGCTCGTAAAAAGAGTTTAGATTGACGTTGAGATGAAGAGGGTGTGTATTCCGTGTTCTTTTCGTCGTTTCTTCTTTCCCGGAGGTATATGGCACGAATTAGTAAACTGTCGACATTATATGAATCGGGCTAATCTGAAGATAGAGGATTATAGTATCAGGCACCTTTTTCTCTGCAGCAACTCTATTCAATCAGGTTTGAGTTGAACTTCATGTTCACGAAGTGCTCTTGTTCATCAGTTCTTTGGTTTTCAGTCCTGCATCCTGCATCTAATCACATGAGTTTACGCCATGAAAGTTTACATTGCCTTTATTATTGCAATAGTGTCCACCATTAGCATATATCGTAAACTCTTCCTGGCAGTATCACTCGCAATGACTCACCCATACGCTCGTGAATTACAGGTTGCCACTTTGGCTGTTAAAAGAGCCTCGATTTTGACAAAGAAGCTATCTGACTCGATTGCAACAACGCAAAAGTCAGGAACTCAGATCAAGGACGACAAATCTCCAGTGACCATCGGAGATTATGCTGCACAAGCAATTGTTAACCATGCCATAAAGAAGAACTTCCCAACTGACGAAATAATTGGTGAAGAAGACTCTGAATCCCTTCAATCTGAAGAGTCGAAACCACTCAACTCCCAGATCTTGAAGGCAATTGAAGATGTACAGAAGGAAACTTCGCAATTTGATTCTGAGATCGGTACCTTGAGTGACCTTGACCTGATTTTCAAGTCTATCGATTTAGGCCTGTCTAAAGGTGGAGACTCAGGTCGTATTTGGGCATTGGATCCAATCGATGGTACAAAGGGTTTCTTGCGTGGAGACCAGTTTGCAGTGTGTCTTGCTTTGATTGAGAATGGTAAGGTGGTATTCGGTATCATTGGTTGTCCAAACTTGCCAGCTACTATTAAGTCTAACACTGAGACCTCAGGAGTTGTTGGTGGCCTCTACTCTGCCATTAAGGGCCAGGGTGCTTACTACACTCCTTTGTTTGGAAAGGAGGGTATCACCCCATTGTCGGAGCAGACTCGTATCAATATGAAGCAAAACACTAATCCAGACGACTTGATAGTTGCTGAAGGTGTTGAAAAGGGCCACTCCTCGCACTCTACTCAATCTCAAATTAAGCAAAAACTTGGATTCAATGATGAAACAGTCTCTAAGCAGACTCTCAACTTGGATTCTCAGGTCAAGTACTGTGTTCTTGCTCTGGGCCAAGCAGATATATATCTTCGTTTGCCAATCAGCGATACCTACAGAGAGAAGATTTGGGACCATGCTGCTGGTAACATCCTTATCTACGAAGCTGGTGGACAAGTTGGAGATATCACTGGTACTCCTTTGGATTTTGGAAAAGGTAGACTTCTCCAGTCTAAGGGAGTCATTGCTGGTAGTAAAGCTATTTTTGATGATGTGATTGCCGCTGTTAAGAGTGTTTTGTAGATGGTGTATAATGCATTTTTTCATGACGCAATACCGTAGTATCAAAACTATTTATGATCCATGAAATCCTTCTATAAAATCTATTCATTAACGTTGAGTCTTGCAGCACCTAAAATGTGAGGTGCGATCTCCTGTAACCACTCCAATTCTATCACCGAACAGTTTCTTCCGTATCCTTTAGTAGTGAAAACGTACTCAATGTACATGATTGCATCCAAGTTTGCCTTTCCAAATAAATTGCTTGAAGGATGGATGCTAATCAACTGACCCGTGTTGAATGTTCTGTACAGTCTATCTGGCATTCCGACTGCAGTATTGGTAATGTATCCCTTGAGGAAAGATTTGAGAATCGATGGAACATCTAATGATTTGGAGACATCATCTTCATCATCTGCATCATCAGTTCCAATTTGAAGCTTGAAATCACGCATCTGTGTTTCCCTCTCATTCTGTGTCAAAGAATCGTCTTGTTTGATAGTGGCGATCATATATTCACGCAATTGGTGTCTCACACGCAAAACATTCTTAAACCCTTTGTGACTGAAGTGCATTTCCTTACACCACAACTTGGCTTCCATGGTGTCAGCCTCTTGGAAATAGTTGAAGTACTCCTTGAGGGCGATTAAATCTCCATGTTTGTTTCCCAAAGGACAGTACTGTCTTCTCTTGTAGTTGATTTCGTCACGAAGCTCACCATTTGATGCTCCTATGTTTAAAATCAAGTTGTCAACTGAGAGACACGATACAATGTCAATGACAGGTGCAAGAACTCTCATTTGCAAAGCTGTAATCAAAACTGCGGATAACTGAGGTGGAAGTGGCAAGATTGACATCTTATATCCTAATGCTGTAATCTTTCCGGAATCGTTCAATGCCCCCAAAGCATACAAAGTGTTGAGTGCCGAAAGAATAGATTCTTGACCAGGGTGTTCAAGCCAAGTCCAGTTGAGGAGGTCTTCCACTCCTATTTTCTTCAATGTCAAAATTGGAAGAATGATGTCATTCCTCAAAATTTCGGACTCTTGTTGTTGTGGAAGCTTAGTCAAATATGTCTTCTCCAGGTAAAGTCTGAATACTTTACCTTCAGATTCTCTACCAGCTCTACCAGCTCTTTGACGAGCAGAAGCCTGGGAAATTGGAGTAGTGAGAAGGGTAGATAATCCCAACTGGTGCTTCCAAACCTTCATCTTTCTCAATCCTGAGTCGATCACATACTTCACACCCGAGACAGTAATAGACGTTTCTGCGATATTGGTAGCCAAAATCACTTTTCTTCTATTTTGCGGGAGTTTCTCAAAGATTTTGGATTGTTGAGCTGGAGAAAGTGCAGCATAAAGGGGAAGTGGCACTATCAAAGGTGAGTCTTTTGGTAGTTCCGGGGCCACTGTATTGAGTGCTGTCACACAGTTGTCGATTTCTTCTTGGCCAGGAAGGAAGCATAAAATATCACCAGCAGCCTCTGATCTATTGAGCTGTATCACAGACCGAACCATGGTATCCACCAAGTCCTCAGAATTATCTGAAAGGTAGTGCTGGGTCACAGGATACATTTTACCTTCCACGAATAAGATTGGGCAATCATTGAAAAACTTACTGAAAAGCTCAGCATTTAAGGTGGCAGACATAACGATAACTTTGAGGTCTGTACGAATCTTCTTCACTATGAGTTCCTTCAAAAAACCCATAACTAAATCTGTCAAAACAGTTCTTTCGTGCGCTTCATCTAGGATGATGGTGGAGTACTTCGAAAGCTTTCCGTCTAACATAATTTCTCTCAAGAGCATACCATCTGTAAGATATTTGAGCTTAGTCTTGTGGTTTGTAAAGTTAGCGAAACGAACTTGGTATCCCACTTCTTGCCCCATTGAACATCCGTATTCTTCACTGACTCTCGCAGCTAACGATGCTGCGGCAACTCTTCTCGGTTGTGTCACTGCAATTTGTTTCTTGTTCAATGGCATGAGAAACTGAGGAATCTGTGTCGATTTACCAGAACCAGTCTCACCAATAATAACAGTCACTTGGTGTGACGTCACATAGTCCATAATAGTATCTTTATGTTGGTAGATAGGTAATTGTTGTCTTATCAGAAGTAATTCAGCTGCCTTTGCAGCTAATTCAGACCGCGAGGATGGCTTTTCGGTGTGGAAAGCATTAAAATCGTCCTCGTCATCGTCATCAAAAAAGGTCTTGACATTAGACCCCTTCTTCTTTTTCTTGTCTTTATGCTTCTTGTCCACCACCTTTTCTTCCCGATGCGATTCTGTTGTTTCAGTTTTGGGCTCATCTCCAGTTTCTTTCACCACCTTCGCATCGCCCTTTGTTGTCTTTGAGCGCTCCTTTTGGTCTTTCTGGCTTCTTCTGGGCTCGATCTCCATCAACTTAGGAACCTCGGGTTTCTCTGGGATACTGTCGATGGTAGCTGCGACCTCATCTCGTTGTTGAATGTCAGTCTCATCATCGAACTTCTTCTTCTTATTCGCCCTTTGAATGTTCACATCACTGACTTGACTTTGCGTTTCAACACTCTCGGTCTTCGAGTCTCCGGATTTCTTGCTTCTCTTCCTCTTTCTCTTGCGTTCTATATTTGCAGTCATCGTGGTAAATGTAGTGTAAAAAAACTGATTTGCTTAATCTTGAAAAAATCATTGTCAACCATGTTGTTCAGGGTTAAACGCCTTCCAATCGCACCAATAGTGCGACCAATCCGCTTCAATAGCACCTCTGTACCTAAGATTACAGTTCCAACAGAAGGAGATGAAGCTGCTGCAGAAAGTGCCGCTGCTGTGGTTAACATCATTCCAAGCGTTGAAGATCTAAGCACAAAAGAAGAACAGGTTAAGGACGCCGAAGAAGGATCTTTGGTTGGGTACTTACAGCTGCGCAATTTGGTTGAATCCATTACAAATGACGATCTCTTTGAGTTAACCAAGGCAAATGGTCCTAAATTCAAACTTTATTGCGGAGCTGATCCTAGCGCAGCTTCACTTCATTTGGGCAATTTGCTCCCTTTGATGGTGCTTCTACACTTTAATTTGAGAGGCCACGACGTCGTTGGTCTCGTTGGTGGTGCCACAGGTGCTGTTGGAGATCCAAGCGGTCGTTCTACCGAGAGAAGTGCTATACAAGACGAAGAGAGATCAAACAACTTGGAGAAGATAAAGGCCCAGATGCATGGTTTCCTCATCAATGGTAGCAAATACGCACAATCACGTAACTTCCCAGTGAAGAATGGAGCTATTGAAATTGTGAACAATGCTGACTGGTGGTCTGGTGTTAAACTTCTCGACTTTCTCGCCACATTCGGAAGACACATCAGAGTTTCTGCAATGCTCGCCAGAGATTCTGTTCAATCACGTTTGCAGTCCAAGAGTGGTATCGGTTTCAATGAATTCACGTATCAAATTCTTCAGGCATATGACTTCTGGCATTTGTTCAGCAAACAGAAGGTCAACATGCAAGTGGGAGGAAATGACCAGTGGGGAAATATCACTGCTGGTGTTGACTTGATTTCCAGGCTTCAGAAGAGTTTTCCAGATGAGGCTAATAAGGAAAGTGAGAACAAGCCAAGCTATGGTATGACTGTTCCACTCCTCACAACTCCAACCGGTGAAAAGTTTGGTAAGTCGGCGGGCAATGCTGTCTTCATTGACAAGAAGCTCACTACACCTTTCCAATTATATCAGTATTTTGTCAACTCTCCAGACAGTATTGTTGGAAAACTTCTCAAGACCTTCACATTATTACCAATTCTGGTGATTGACAACAAGATAATGCCAGAGCATTTGGAGGACCCTGGGTTGAGAGTCGCTCAAAGAATCCTTGCAAGAGAAGTGGTTGACTTAGTGCACGGTTGTGGGTATGGAGACGAGATGGCGTACGTCACAGGATTCCTTTTCCCAACTCCAGACCAACCATTCAATGACGAAGTTTCTGCAGATAAGTTAATCGCAGTGTTAGACAAGTCAGGCGTGTTGAGCACGTTGGACATGGGCAAAGAATTTGAAGGGATAGAGGAGTTGAAAATGAGTACCTTACTTTCACGCGTCATGGGCAAATCTAAAAGAGAAACCAAGAACCTTATTAAGGGAGGGGGTGTCTACTTGGGTTTAGATAGAACTCAATTTGAGGACCCTGAAGACGTTGTGTTGTTCGATCGTGACAACCACTTGATTGAAGGCAAATTGATGTTGGTGAGAGTCGGTAAACAGCAGTTCCACGTCGTGAGAGTAACTGACTCGAAAAAAGAGTAGAACTTTCCACACTTAAGCATTTTGTTTCTTGTATATAGAAAATCTGACCACAACTTACTCCGCGTATTTGAACACACATGGTTAGGGAGGTGGCTATGTGCTCATGGGCTCAAATTCGGCTATGCTCCTACTATGGTTTTCGAGCACGGTTTCGAGCCGATTTTGTGTTTCAAGTGTAGCTCATCATGAAGCTTTCAAATTTAACTATGTTAAATCCGTGACGATAATTTTAACAAAGCCAACTAACTTTTAAACGAAATTATGTTGCAGGTGTCCTTGTTTCGAAAGGGTTGAACGCTTCTTGTCATCAGCTACTCAAAAATTGGAGGAGTACTTCAGAACTCTGGTGAGTTCGTTGGTCACGTCACGTATTTCAAATGTATATCTTAGTGCCGAACTTAGAACCGGAAATGTAAATGTAGTAAGCAGCGGAAAATCTAGACCTGGAAAAAAGGGTCTTTAAAATGAAAATCAGTACAAATCATACAAGGGTCGTCAACTGAGGCTCGAATCTGAAGTGGTTAGGTGCTGTTATAGCGTGTGTCATGTAGTGTTTCAATTCTTTTGAGCTCGTCACCTTTGTCCTTTCAGCCCAAATCGTCATCTTTAGTCTTTCAGTCCATCTTATTTTTCAGTAGCAAACATGGCTGGAGCTGACAAATTTTCTTTATTCAGTTAATCTTATAAATATAGCCCCCTGACACTATTGCAGCCACCAAAATAAGAAACATGTCTACCTTCTACGATTTAGCCCCTTTGAATGCTAAGGGTGAGCCATTTTCATTTGAGCAATTGAAAGGAAAGGTTGTCCTTATCGTTAATGTTGCTTCGAAGTGTGGTTTTACTCCACAGTACAAGGAATTGGAGGAGTTGAACAAGAAGTACGCTGACAAGGATGTTCAGATCTTGGGCTTTCCATGCAACCAGTTCGGTTCCCAGGAACCTGGCAGCTCTGATGAGATTGCTACATTCTGTTCTGTGAACTACGGTGTCACCTTCCCAGTGTTGAAGAAGATTGACGTCAATGGTTCCGATGAGTCTCCTGTTTACAAGTACTTGAAGTCCCAGAAGCTGGGTTTGTTAGGCTTGAACAGAATCAAGTGGAACTTTGAGAAGTTCTTGATTGGTAAGGACGGTAAGGTCGTTGAGAGATACAGCTCGTTGACCAAGCCAAGTAGCATCAGTGCTAAGATCGACGAGTTGTTGAAGTAAGGGGCTGGTTGAAGTAAACTTTATGGTTTGTAACTAATGTACATTGTTAAAATTCGATCAATAGGGTGTAGTTTGTGTAGTTTGATTGTACGTAATTGTCACTCTAAATCGGGCAAGAATGTCCAGCAACAATTTTAAGGGAATGACCGTTTCAATAACGTTGTTTTTACACGCTTGACACTTTCTGAGGTAATCGTGCGTTGTAGGTTAACAATTGAGTACTGCCTGCATAACGTCTTTACAAAGTTAATTTGATAGTCTTTATGGATCTCAAGGACAGAGTGTATTTTCAAATTCCAGTGTGGTGCCACCACCTGATTGTACATCCGAATTTCTAACGCCACCGTCTCTACAGTGGCAACGTACATGTTGGTCCTACAATGAAGCCACCACAAAACTGTTGGGAACTAATGGCATAACAAACACTTGGCCATTTCCTGAGCCACGCCTTGGATGATTCTAGAAAGTCCCCACACTGGTTGTGGACTAGTGACGCTATCTATTATGTAAGCATCCCCTATTTTTAATTTGGTCAACAAATATTGCGCATTTTTGCTTATCAAAGTTTTGGCCTCACTTTCCTAATTAGGCGGGGACAAAATTCCATTTGTCCCCAAACGTAGTGTGACTTGTTGGCATTTTTTCCCCCTGGAATTTCGAATATATATTCTAGCACTTTCCAGCGATTTCGCTTCGGCATCCCCAATAAATCACAAAAAAAAAACGCTTATCAACTTCCTTTTTTATGAACAATAAATACTGCTAGACTTCACTTCAGCTCACACTACCTTACCAATCTGGACTAAAGCGCCGTAAAGGGCAACTCACTCACTTACGACCTGTTTACGAGCATATTTTTTTAATTTTTATTTCATTCGGTCACTTATACATCTTTATATTATATCATGACAACTTACGACGACTACGAGTGCGGCTCTGTTCTTTTGAACGAGAAGTACAAATTTATAAACAACATTCAAGCAGGAGCTTTTGGTACTGTTTCCCTTGCTAGAGACAGTACTAGTGGTGAGTACGTTAGCATCAAGGCCATCAAGAAGGGTCTGGATATCGTGGAGGGTGTGGATCATGAGATCGAGATTTTGCGCAGATTGAAGGGCAACAAGAGCATTTGCCAACTCTTGGACCTGTTCGAAATCGAATCGCACATGGTTTTGGTTTTGGAGTACTGCTCAAACGGTGATCTTTACGATTTGATCCACGAGCGTACTCTCTCCAATGCCGAAATTTACGCTATGTGTTGCCAGCTCTATCTGGCTGTGCAATTTGCACACAGCAAAGGTGTTTACCACAGAGACATTAAACCGGAGAACATTTTGATTGACAAGAATGGAAACTTCAAGTTGTGTGACTGGGGTTTGGCCACAACCGAAAGGTTCAACAAGGACTTCAACGTTGGTACGGAGAAGTACATGGCCCCAGAAACAATTGACCGCATCAGTCCAAAGACTGTAGTCGATGCTAAGTTGGCCGACTACTGGTCCTTTGGAATTAACATGTTGACATGCGTTTTCGGAACGTCGCCTTTCAAGGCCGTTCCGCTGGTGATTGAGGACCTGAACTTCAAGAAGATTGTGCAGCAAAATTACTTCCTGATTTTGTATGACATCTATCCTTCAATGAACTCGAACTTGTTCGACATTGTCATGCCATTGCTTAGAGTCGGTATGATCAATGAAGATTCCGAGAGCTTTGACCAGAAGTTGCAGGAGCGTTCGATAGACGAATTCATGGACTTGTTGCATGAAAACTGGCAAGATGGCTTTCATGTTGATGACTACGATGATGAAGAGGTGTTCAACATGGACCATGACGACATTCCAACGAAGCAGTATGTCGCGTTTGAAACGGAGTCGATTGGATACGATGAATCTCCAGTTCCTTCTCTTGAGGAACTGACGTTTGATTCGGTCGACTCACGCATGCTGTGGCTTGACATGGATGATGAAGATGAATGGCAAGCTCAGTTGGCTGTTAATATGAAGAAGTTGCTGATGGGAGAAGGGAAGGTGCAGGAAGCTAGAGCACCAATGGGCATTGTGAACTGGATTCACTAATTTTTTTTTTTAATTTTTTTTTATCCAATGCGAGACTGAGGAGACTAATTGTAGACATTTACGAATTGTAGCGATAAAGGTGATTTGGTGCACTTTTTGGAGAGCCGATCTTTGATGTTGCAAGATCAACATAATTTTCGATCTAGAAAAAAACGTGATTTGTAGTCATCGCAATGGCCTAGTGACGAGATTTGGTTCCTTACAACCTAGTTCTCCAAATTCTGGAGTGGGATGTCATACAGTGCCTGTAGGCGGAGTAGATGATACGGCCTGATCGCCTATCGGTTTCAGCCCCGCAAATGGTCTCCGTTCAGGGCCTCTGTTTGTGCTCGCCGTTCAGGGCCTGAGGCCTCCGAACAGGCATGCCGGGAAAAAGTTTGCTGTTTCTTAGCCGTATTGCCTGTGCCGGAATCTTTAGAGTTACAAACTGCTCCAACTATAGACGTCGCAGGTCAATCGCCCGTTGGCGGCGCCTGGAGCGGAGTTTTTTTCGGTCTTTTGTGCAGGTTCAGAGTATGATAACCTGCATATGGATTTCTTGAGGGGAAGGGTGAGCGGAACGTCGGCCAATTTTTCACTATGACTGAATGAAAAATTGATATAAATGGGGAGGCGTCCGCCAGTAAATTTTTTCTATCATCATCAACATATTCAACAACATGTCTTTCAGAAACGCTTCGCTCCGCATGGCCAGAGCTGCCACTTCTACTGCTGCTAAGCAGATTGCTTCCAAGAGAACCTTGACTGCCTTGGCTACCGCTGCCGCCAGAACCACTGCCACCAAGTCCATGGCTCCTGCTGCCGTCCGTGGTGTCAAGACCATTAACTTCGCTGGTACCGAGGAGATTGTCCACGAGAGATCCGACTGGCCACAGGAGAAGCTCCTTGAGTACTTCAAGGACGACACCTTGGCTTTGATTGGTTACGGTTCCCAGGGTTACGGTCAGGGTTTGAACTTGAGAGACAACGGTCTCAACGTCATCATTGGTGTCCGTAAGAACGGTGCTTCTTGGAAGGCTGCCATTGAGGACGGTTGGGTTCCAGGTGAGAACTTGTTCGAGGTCGACGAGGCTATCTCCAAGGGTACCTACATCATGAACTTGTTGTCCGACGCTGCTCAGTCCGAGACTTGGGCCCACATCAAGCCACAGATCACTGAGGGTAAGACTTTGTACTTCTCCCACGGTTTCTCCCCAGTCTTCAAGGACTTGACCCACGTTGAGCCACCAACCAACGTTGACGTTATCTTGGCTGCTCCAAAGGGTTCTGGTAGAACTGTCAGATCTCTTTTCAAGGAGGGTAGAGGTATCAACTCCTCTTACGCCGTCTGGAACGATGTCACTGGTAAGGCTGAGGAGAAGGCTATTGCCCTCGCTGTTGCCATTGGTTCTGGTTACGTTTACCAGACCACCTTCGAGAGAGAAGTCAACTCCGACTTGTACGGTGAGCGTGGTTGTCTTATGGGTGGTATCCACGGTATGTTCTTGGCCCAGTACGAGGTCTTGAGAGAGAACGGCCACACCCCATCTGAGGCTTTCAACGAGACCGTTGAGGAGGCTACCCAGTCTTTGTACCCATTGGTTGGTAAGTACGGTATGGACTACATGTACGACGCCTGCTCCACCACTGCCAGAAGAGGTGCTTTGGACTGGTACCCAGTTTTCAAGGACGCCTTGAAGCCAGTTTTCAACGACTTGTACAACTCTGTCAAGACCGGTGCCGAGACCCAGAGATCTTTGGACTTCAACTCTCAGCCAGACTACCGTGAGAAGTTGGAGGAGGAGTTGAAGGTCATCAGAGACATGGAGATCTGGAGAGTTGGTAAGGAGGTCAGAAAGTTGAGACCAGAGAACCAGTAAAGAGGTAATTGAGGCCCCGTAATGGTCCGAAGGACTCGGGATGCACTATTTCAATTCGTTTCACCCTTTTACTGTATTTTAGTTTTATGCGAAATCGCATGTATATAAATCTGCATTGAACACTGTGTTTGTTGAATAAACTTGTTCTGTTATTAACTTGTAAGATGAAGATTATCTCCAGTAGCTAGATACAACTGCTTATCCTTAAACAAAATAGTGAAAAATTTCACCAGTATCAAGAGTTTTAACATCGAAACGTCCAGTTTGTAGTGGATAACGTCAATGTGCTGTTAACGTTGACAATTGACCCTCTAACTCCTCCCGACATAGATATCTCTCTTGTTAAAAGTGTTCATATCATCCAATATGCTGTTTAGGGTTGTTGCCCTTTTCACGTGATCGTAGTGACTGCGACGGTTTCCGAAAAATTAAAAATTTTCAACCACCTCAAGAGACTCCCAGTAAAATACATTTTTTTATCATCTATTTTCCTTCCACATAGAAAACATGGCTGTCGGTAAGAACAAGAGATTATCCAAGGGAAAGAAGGGTTTGAAGAAGAAGGTTGTCGACCCATTCTCGAGAAAGGAGTGGTACGACATCAAGGCCCCAACCACCTTCGAGCACAGAGACGTCGGTAAGACTGTCATCAACAGATCCACCGGTTTGAAGAACGCCGCTGACGGTTTGAAGGGTCGTGTCGTCGAGGTTTCTCTCGCCGACTTGCAGGGTTCTGAGGACCACTCTTTCAAGAAGGTCAGATTGAGAGTCGACGAGGTGCAAGGTAAGAACTTGTTGACCAACTTCCACGGTTTGGACTTCACCTCCGACAAGATTAGATCTCTCGTCAGAAAGTGGCAGTCTTTGGTTGAGGCCAATGTCACCGTTAAGACCTCCGACGACTACGTCTTGAGAGTTTTCGCCATTGCCTTCACCAAGAGACAGGCCAACCAGGTCAAGAAGACCACCTACGCTCAGTCCTCCAAGTTGAGAGAGGTCAGAAAGAAGATGATCGAGATCATGCAGAGAGAAGTCGCCAACTCCACCCTTGCTCAGTTGACCTCTAAGTTGATTCCTGAGGTTGTTGGCCGTGAGATTGAGAAGTCTACTGCTTCCATCTTGCCATTGCAAAACATCCACATCAGAAAGGTCAAGGTCTTGAAGCAGCCAAAGTTCGACTTGGGTGCTTTGTTGGCTTTGCACGGTGAGTCCGCTGTCAACGACAAGGGCAAGAAGGTTGGTTCTGCTGGTTTCAAGGACGTTGTCTTGGAGGCCGTCTAATGGGTTTTTTTAGTAGTGAAAGAAAATCTTGTACATTAATGATAACACAGTTATGAGAGAATTTGTAGTGATATGGTAGTTTTGTGAGAAGTAAGATATAGGTCGATTTGTGAACAAGTCTATCAGAGCATTAGTTGTCCTCGCTACAATACTTACACAATATACTGGTGACGCATGTCGTTTAGAGGTCTTGGAACGAGAGTTGGTGATAGGATTATGTAACGAATTTTTGGTTCTTACGTAATTACCTGAATCACTAACTTTGCTCCGCCAATTGCTTGACTACCATGAGCGCTTTCGACGAAGAAGAGGACGACGCATGGTCGTACTCATTCCCACCTTCAACCGAGTCACTTCCCTTAAAGAAGAAGGAAGGTGACAAACTTGTTATTCCTCAGAGCACAATTGACCTCATCCGCCGCCGGGCCGAAGCGGGAGATGATGATGCTCACTCGCAGATCTCAACAAACTCGTCAAACAATGGACTCTTGAAAGCAATTACGACGGCATCGATGGCGCAGCAGTCACGCACTTCGTCTCACTCGTCCAATTCTTTGCAATCTCCATTTCTACTGAAGGCCGCCCCTGCAACAGCTCATACAACGAAAGAGGATGCCAGTAGCATCATATCAAGAGACACGCAACAAGAAGACCCACCTTCTAAGAGATCAAGTTTTATGAACACGATGAAAGAGATATACTCGGATGAGAAAGAAAAGCGCCCGATATCGTCTCCACAGACTGAAAGCTCCCCCAAGTTCATCTCATATAGAAAGTCCAAGAGCCGCTCTTTGAGCGAAAGTATCAGGCTAGGAGATGAATTGACTGCAGCCACAACATCTCCTCCAGAATCGCCCAAATATGATCGCAATTTGTATACAGATGAATTCCTTGAAGGTACACCGTACCGCTTTGCAGTTATGAAGAGGAATACCGATTTCCACCAATTATTCAGATCATTGGACTTGACTGACCGTCTTTTGGACGACTTTTCCTGTGCACTCAGTAGGGAAATTTTGTTACAGGGTAGGTTGTATGTGAGCGAGCATTACATATGCTTTAATCTGAGTTTGCTTGGTTGGGTGACAAACCTCGTACTTCATGTTGATGAGATCGTGCGCTTTGAAAAGAAGCTGACGGCCGGTTTGTTTCCAAACGGAATACTTATAGAGACGAAGGATAGCAAGTACACATTTGCGTCACTCATTTCGAGAGACATGACCTTTGATTTCATGAAAACGGTGTGGGAGAAGAACAGAGATGTTGACAAAATTGAAGAACTCGAGAGAAAGACAAGTGGTGAAATGAGCAACCACGAGGCCGATGAAACTGATAATGTGGATTCACCAGCACCTGAGACACCAAAAATTCAAAACTACATCATGTCATTGGACGGTGATGAGGATGCAGATGACGAGTTGGAGGACCAAGGGCCAAAAATAGTCAAGTTCAAAGAAGGGACAAATTACAGGAATATGGGTCCTGATTCTCATGTTCCTACAAGGGCAAGCATCAAAAGAGAGTACAATGAAACTGACCTTTGCAACGAAATTATTGATGCGCCCGTGGGTGTGGTGTTTGACATTCTCTTTGGAACCACCAATACTCTGTTCCATAAGCGCTTTGTTGAATCTCAGAATGGCTCGGAATTATCTGAGTACGAAGAATTTCACCCTATGGAAGACGATCCTACGAGCTTAGAAAGATCGTTCACGTATAGGCGTGCATTGGGGTATTCCATCGGTCCAAAGTCCACGAAATGTGAATTGAGCGAGGTAATCCAACACTTGAACTTTGCTGACCATATAGTGGTGGAAACTACTACTCGCACACCAGATGTCCCTCTGGGAAATGTCTTCCTGGTTAAAACAAAGTATTTGTTCACTTGGGCTGAGGATAGTAAAACAAAACTAGACATGTCCTACTATATTGAATGGACTGGAAAGTCCTGGATCAAGGCCGTTATTGAAAAACAATCGCTCTCTGGTCAAAAGCAAGCCACTGAGGATTTGCTCAGGCTCTTGAAAGAGGAATTGAATGAGGTAACTTATTCCGAAAGAGGTGGAGTCGTCGTAGAGAAAGATGAAGTGGTGATAGAAGAAGTGGTGGTAGAGAAACCTGCCCCGACAATCACTCGGAGGGCCTCGATCGTCACCGCACCGACAATCGCTCCTTTTTCTATCACGACCGTTGTCGGAATCGTTTTCGTGGTTTTGACGTTGCTCCTTCAAATTCGCTTACAGTTCCAGGTTCAAGAAACAAATGCGTTAGCAAGGAGTCAGCTAGCAGTAAACACTCACCTCATAAGAGTCTTGGATGGTATGGGAAAAGTTCCAACCACTTCAGGATCGAAGTCGTCAAAAACTAAAAAGAAGGAATTGGGTTCAATTCTCAAAGAATATGAAAAGTTAAGTAAGGACCAAAGAATGGAGTTCTTGGCCTACCAGTTGGGTAACGAGTAATACATAACGAATGACCATGATTATATGACACTGTTTGCGTAGTCTTGTAGTACACGAAAGAAATATTCCTCGTTCATTAGTCATTTAATCTATGTACATGGATGTGTTGAACAAGTACTCATCCCGTTCAACTGCTAGATGCTTTTATTTAACTTTAGTTTTAGCAACTAGCAAACTCGTAACTCAGCAACCTCCTCTGTTCTCTCAACGAGGTCAACGTCTTCAATTGTATGAACTATAATCTTGTCATTCTCTTCATTCAATTCAAAGATGAAGATCCCGCTAATCACGCGTTCCAATTTCGGTTCTTTTTCTTTTAGTAACGATGATATTGCTGCTGTAATCAGCGCTAAAGGTTTGTCATGCAATTCGTCGATTCGGTGCGATCCTAATCGTGCAGCTGACGTGGAATGAAAACTTGTATCGCTCCGCAAATGTTGACATCCCAGTTGACAAGTACTCCATCTGACTCGGATCGCCGTTGTTCCAGGATGAATTCTTTGAACGGTGTCCTCCTCGGGGGCAATTATCTTCATTGACTGGATGTGGATTCTAACTCGATCTGATAAGACAAGCAGTGTTACTATAACCTGGATTGCTTTCACTGTAGTGTAATATGAAACATGCCCTGTAAACGTAGTTGGAAGATATGAGTTAAGCAGTCGTAATCGAGTAGGGCAAATCCGCAAGGCAATGTCATGGGAAACGAGATGTTTGGGAAGGGTTTTCAGAAGCATCATTGGAGCAAGTTCTTGGAGTTCCTCAAATGTTGAGCCAAGGTTTGCGAGCCGCCGTTGTTTTGTTGAATCTGATATCATTCTTAATCCGTACTGACTTCCGTGGTCAGCATACAACTCACGCGAGTATCGTACCAGACGACACACAATGGCCCGCATCATATCAACGTAGTTCCGTATTTTTTTTCGTTTAGAAGTAGGAAAAATCTTGATTGTAGTCAAATCGAAAGAGGGCTGTACGTTGAAACGCAACATGTTGTTTTGGCTTTTCAAGAACCTCATCACCTTTTTAGAAGGATTATTTGCTGGTTTTGCTTATTCTTATCTTTATGTTTCTTACTATACACCAATTCTAGGTAGTGAAAAATCACCTCTACTCTCTCAATTCCAATTGAGGTCTCTTGAAAGATCTCTTTCTCTTTCCAGATTCCTCCTTCTTCGAGATAGACTCCAAGTCTCTTCCCACGTTATCTAAGTCCTTCACCTTGTAGATTCTGACAATCCAGTTTTGAGAAGTGAACGCCTCCTCGATAACGTTCAACTCTGGGTTTTGAGAGGCTGGAATGTTCTGGTTTCTCACTCTATCAACACCATCTCTTCCACCAAACAAGTCGGTGAATCTGTAGTAGGACATCTTGTACATCAAGGAGTCCTTCATGGTCTGGGAGGCTTCGTGATCCATTCTGTACTCACCTCTTGCAGTGAAGAAGTCTCTCTCATGAACTTCTTCTGGCCAAATACCCTCTGAGATACGAACCATCCAGAGGAACTTGTTAATGTCATCACCTGAGTATCCCAACAATCCACCGAAGATAACCAAGACGTAGTCTACATCGTGTTGCTTCAAGATCTTGTAAGCGGTCTTCTCATTGGAACACATTGCCTTACCAACGGTAGCGATGTGAGTGTTGTTCCAGGTGTTGTTGTCAACAAGGGTGGTTCTGTCAGCCATTCCTCCGATTTGGTAACCATAGTCCCACCAGGCCATAACCTTAGCGTCCTCAGGAGTGTTCATACGCAACCAGTAGTATGCCTCTCTGTAGTCGTCTATAATGTGTTGCGAACCATCTGGGTTTCTGGAAGCAAGGACAACAGATGGGGACGAGTATGCGTTGGAGGTAACCCAAGTACAGTGCATGACGAAGTAGAACAAGTAGCCCGCGAAAGAAAGCAACACAATGAGCTTCGACAAGATCTGGTAAATAGTAGCGGTGGAGTTCTTCTTAGTCTTGGTCTTGGTGTCAGTCTTGGTTTCATCTTCATCAGTGGTGAAAATGTCAACGACGTTCAAGTAGACATCGAACAACTTGGACAATGCAATTGCACCGGCAACACAAATAATAGGAGTTAAGGTCAACATCAAACGAACCATCACACCTGCGAAGTACGAACACAACACAGAGTAAATGATCACGAACACATGCTCATCTTTCAATTCCTGGAAACACATGTAAATACCTGCTGGGAAGAGCCAGATCAACATGTTGGTGTCGAAGAAGAATGCAGGCCAAGCGGTAGGCTGATGCTCGGAGACAGAAGCAATGATTGGAATGTGAATCTTGGCGTAGTTGGTGTCCCAGAGGGAGTAGAAACGGCCAGTCCATGGGGCGATCCATCCTAAAGCAGTCAAACCAAAGAGCGCAGAGATTCCGAGAATGGTGACCAAAACCAACAGAATAACCAAGAATGACTTGAACTGCTTCGATGGAACTCTGGACTTGACGTAGTCACCGAATGCAGTCAATTGCAAGAGTCCGAAAACACCCAATGCTGCCATGTGATCGTTCGATCTAATTGGAAGGAACCCAACAAATGGAATCTGCATAGATGCTAACGTTCCAAGAGCATACCAAGTTGTGTATGCGGTGTAAAGGCGATGGTTGTATCTTCCCATCAAGATCAACACAAATACGTGCAATGGAATCAAGTTGGTAATGAAGACATATCCACCCCAAGCGGAAACCATGTAGAAGTAGAAGAGAGCGGTTAAGGTTCCGTAGAACACAGATCCAACCTTCATTGCCTTGATCCAAACGTAGAATGTTGCCATGAGAAGGGTGATTGCAATAGCCTCGTTATCGTAAGAACCGGCCACGGAACGAGAAATGTAACCTGGAGCAATACCCATGAAAATTGCGGCCAACAAACCAGCATTGGAGTCCTTCATCTCCTTAGTCAACATATAAGTAGCAATGGCAGTAAGACCTGAGAATGCAGGAGCAAGAAGGACACAAATGTTACGGATATCAACAGGGAGCTTCAAGTAGTCGCGAAGTACGTGCCAAATAGCACCTGAAGTTACCATCAAGCCCGGGTACAAAGTACCACCAGTGACTCTTCCAAGTGGGTACCACGTCCTGTCATCAAACCAATTGAGGAATTCATAAAACGAGTGCTCAACGAGGTACTTTGTAGCTCTGAAGTTGAACCATGGGTCGAACTCGTGAATAATACTCTCGAAGCGAATCACCGAGAAAAGACGACTCGATATCGCAGCTCCAGCAATTGAAATGAAAATGATCACACGCAAAAGAACGCGTATAGTTTCGACACTAATTCCAAGAACACGAAGGTCCGATTGGACAACCGCTGGTTTGGACATGACGAAGGTTGATAATAGATTCTTTTTGGTGAAAAAAAATACAACAGCGTGTTTTTTTGATGTGCAGGAATTGGGGCTAACACGGATTAGACAGCTCGATTTCCACCTACTACTAGTCCAATTACAGTTTACCTTAGGATGATTGTAAAGTGTGATTCAATTGTATTAGTTACGCTACCTTGACGTATATATCGTTTCTGTGCATTACACAGTGCATAATTATTGCTGCTGAACGAGTAAATGCAAATACAGCAGTCTGCACCGCCATTTAGGCAGTACAGAAAACTAGAGGTATAAAGAAATGCTGTTTCATTTCACTTGATGTTAGAAAGATGACCAACTCCAGTTAGCAGGAATAGATCCCGACACGGGTTCACTTTCCACGTTTCTGTGCAAAATTCTAGTTGGAGTACTCAGTGTTGCGTCCACTTGAGTGTTCTTTGTGCCAAATTCTTCGTTTATGAACTTGTTATAATCTGCGATGCAAGAGTCACAGACCTTTGAAAGGGTTCCTCTTCCACCCGTTGTAAACTGTGCAAGATGATTGATGTACAAGTAGTGACTAGTGTGCTCTTTGCAGTAAATTCCTCCGCACTTACGACAGTGATGCCTTCTCTCGAAGAAGTTGAAAACACGTGAGCAGGAAGGTATTCCGCACTTGAAGACATTTTCATCTTTCAACCAGTGCCTCCTTGTTGGTGGGGCCCTTGCCTGATCTTCGTATTTTCCGTACGGAACGTTGTTAACAAGCAGATCTGCCGATTCGAAAGAATTGATCAGCGAGCGCGAAGTAGACTGTGTCATGTCATTCGGATGCGTCAACAGGTGAAGATTATTGACAATATGAGGTGACTCACTAGGAGATCCCGCGTCTGAGTGAACAGGCAGAGTACCATTCATTGTTTTCCGCAACACAGCAGGGACGTACATAGGCGAACGGAGACCCTTGATCTGCTGAAGCTGTCTAGCTTGACGTGGCGGTGCAGTGTGAGGAAGTGCGAGACCCTGTTGCTGTTGCTGCAGTTGCTGTGGAAGAGCAAACCCTTGTTGAGGCTGTGGCTGGTGTATTGGGCCCGACAGGCGACGATTCATCATGCCTTGTGGGTGGGACACAGCTCCATTATTCGTAGTTGGATTTCGTCTGGCCTTCTGATCATTGAGGTTGAGGTAGGAGAGTGATCCACCATTGTTTCTCGCTGGTGCCGGTGCTGTGGCTGAGCTAGAGCTCACTGAAGGCAACCTTTGAGGAACAGCAGCTCCTTGTGGTACCCCTGGTCCTTGTGTAGACGCAGGAGGTTCTTTTGGTTGTGGAGTTAAAGTGCTATGTTGGTTCGTATGCTGCTGGAAATTGGTTGTTTGGTTAGGTTGAGAGTCAGTCGCACTAGGAGCCTGACCCTCCAAGTGCTTTGGTTGACGGGTCAAACTTGCAAAGCTCAGCAAATCCACCTCAGCAGGTTGGTATGGTTCCTTTTCCTTGGTTAACTTTGAAGTCAGCGGCTTTCTTGTTGGTTTCAACTCATCGTCGTTCATTATCATGGGCAGTAAGGAGAGCTTTTTCAATGCATTGAGGGTGAGCTTTTGTTGTTGCAAAATGGTATCGTCGTCATAGTCATCACCCCCTGAAGTAACTTCTTCGTCACTTTTCGACAGCGCACTCCTGTCGCTGAATGGAAGTTGTTGTCCGATTGCTACATTATCCCCTTTAAGGTTGCTAATGCTCAGTAAGACCGGCGCCTGAATAAATGATTGAAAGTTCTTTCCCGCATCAACATTCGACGTACTTTCTGACATTTGCTGTGCTGCGCTTTGTTTGAGCAGTTTAAGCGACGCGGTCAGAAGAACCAGTTGGAAAGATTGAGTTCTGCTACGTCTTGGATCCTTTTTGCGGAAATCAAAATCAGTCCGACGTCCTTGATCATCATGTTGAAATTCGTTTCCAGTATCTTCCTGTCCTTCATTTGCCTCTTCTTCCAAATCCTCCGGTTCATCTTTCAATTTGTCATTTGCGTCTGTTTCCATCTGTATTTCTGGAGACTCAAGAGAAAATTTGGTCTTCCTCGGGGGGGTTGATTCGAAAGTAGGCTTGTTTTCGGTCATTTCTTGAATAGGGGCGATATTCGTGTTGGTACGACTAGTATCAGTGGATACGTGCGAAGCATCCGCTTCGTCTGGTTGTGGTGTCACTGAACTATCCAGTGCACTATGAGCATCATTAACGCCTTTCTCAGAAACTTCTGAATCGTTGCTGGCCACCTCAGTGTTTGGTTGACCAGCTGGACCAGTGGCATCCTCAACGGGTACTGAAGGTGTGTGGTTCAGCGGTGATGCTTTATCGCCCTTCTCTTCATCCAAATCGATCCCTTCAGCCTTCTCTATATTATGCTCCTTGAATAGCTGTGGGTTACTATCTGGAGCATCGTGCCCGTTTCCGGTTTCATCTTGAACTAGCTCCTTAGAATCGATGGTCTTCTCGTTTATATCGTCTTCCTTCATTTGAGGATCTTGTGTGCATGCCGACATGCTTGTGGATCTGTAAACTTCTTCCTTTGGTTGTGATGATTCTATGCTGTCCTCTTGTTGATTGACTTGAGTCATGCGCTTATCTGAGGCACTTTCACAATTGTAACCAAATTTGTCGTGCGGGTTTATGGTCACGTGATATGCTCCCACAATTTAAGATCTGCCAGTGTGATGGGGAAACGCCTGCATTTTGTATCGAGACAAATGGGCCCATTTGCTTTAGGATGCAACCTCTGCGACAACTATGATACATGGGGATTTGGGGAGATGGACTGAATGGACTCAAGGTAAGAATCTCAGATAACGTGATTTGGAGGTAATTAACCAACCGATTCGTTGTAAAGACGATGAACAATCTCCGTCGATCTAACAATACGATAGTTTGATGGGTTTGATAAAGGTCATCTAGTTGTAGCCAAATTTTGCAGTAATCTGACTAAAAACTGGAAAAAACGTATGGTGGGTTTCATACTCGGCTTTACTTGAATAACTACTCTTAAGAATAAATGGCCTTTTTATACATCTCACGTCCATTGATGGATCACGCCGAATGTGAGGAGCCTAGAGTTTAGGTTGTCAGTTGCGCTCTCCAGCTATTTGACCAGTTCATTACAACTAAAACCCCACATCACGTTTCAAATCACGTTAGCATTATCACATGATCCATTATTATATCCAGGCTCTGATTGGACCAGTTGGTGCCATAATTCCCCGGGATTTTCCCTAGAAACCGAGCAAAAAAACTTCGTTACACCAATACACACCAACCATGTTTGCACGTTCCGGATTAGGTTTGGCTAGAAGTGAGTATAGATACACATTGGAAATTTCTTGATACACATTACTAACATATAGCCGCACCTCTCAGATCACTTGCTGGCGTTCGCCCAGTTCGTGCCATGCCACTTAGAGCCATCTCGCAAGTCTCCACTTCTCACGAACAAGAGCAGGACATCCTCGTTGCTCAACGTAAGAACAGACCTACCTCCCCACACTTGACTATCTACAAGTTTGAATTGTCTATGATTCTTTCCAGTTTCCACAGAATCACCGGTGTTGCCTTGAGTGGTGCTTTCTACGCTTTGACCTGTGGTTACGCTGGTGCTCACATCCTCGGCCTCGACTTCACCACTGCTACTTTGGTGTCTGCATTCAGCGCTTTGCCTTTGGTTGCCAAGGTTGCTGCTAAGCTGCTCATGGCTTTCCCATTCGTCTTCCACTCTTTCAACGGTGTCAGACACTTGATTTGGGATTTCGGTAAGGAGTTGAGCATCAAGGGTGTTTGGAGAACCGGTTACGTTGTTGTTGGTCTTACTGCTGTCGCTGGTTCGTACTTGGCGTTTTTGTTCTAACTATTTACAGAATATATATTTATAAATGTGCATAAACCGATGGCATTGTAATGTAAAGCGGTAAGGGATCATCTCATGAACTCCAAATCGTCTAAGCACAAGCAAGGCGTTCCATTCAGACAGAAACCACATCCCTTCTTCTTTTTCTTGTCGTCTGCCCACTCGTCCTCGACTCCAACTTCTATCACCTGCTCATCCAGTTGCACAATCAACTCGTCCATCTCGTTCAAAACATCTCCTACGAGAATCTGGCTCGGCTTCATAACATCAACACGTTTCTCAATCCCGACAGACCCGCGGAACTTCTTAGACTGCGGTGCGATTTTCCGGTTGTGTTTCATGTCTAAGTAGTGTCCGATCTGGCCGTCAATATTGTCCTCACCATCTCTCCTGCGCGCACTATTCAAAAGAGAACTCAGCTTGCCCAAATAGCCCAAAAACCGATTCAAATCCGCAGGGGTATTGATCGACTCCAACTGCTCATGAGGGCTGGGGACTCGTTGTGTTTTCGCAGCTGTTTTGGTGTTGTTGAGTGCATCAAACGTAATAACTCCACTTTGTACAAAATTGAGTTCCTTAATCTGATTTGAAATGACGTCAATGTAATTGCGAATAAGCTCTTGCTCCTTCAATTTAGACAAGTAAGAGAGCTTAAGATCATTAACGTCTGAGTTAAGTGCGTTTGTTGGTGGAATAGTAGGTGCCAGCACCTTCTTTCTATCTTCAACTCTGATTCTTTTCTTCGGCGACAGCTTGGAAAGATGCGACGTGGGTGACGTTTGGAGACTCGGTAAACATGTAGCACTAGTGATACTATTGCTATGTATACTCTCTTCTTGCTTGATGGTCTCCTTATTTTCAGTCACGTGTGTTGCTGTTGCAGACTGTACCACCAGAGGACTGAACAGTGCCTCCAGAGAAGTAGGCCTCGCTTCTTCTCGCTTGATTTGGTGAATATCTTCCTTTTTTAAAGCTGTTTTAGCAACTGCGACGTTTACGGGATCCTTTTTCTCGGTTCGTCTATGCTGATCACTATCCGGCAGGACTCGGATCACCGGCTCAGGTACACTTTTAGCATCTGGGACTGAAGCTGGAGTCTTCAAGTCGTCTTGAGCTCGTTTACTTTCAGATTTCGAATTGGTTCTCTTTTGCTTCTCTTCCCCACACGGTTTTCTACCCGGCCTTGGTCTCGGCGGAAGCACCCATCTTCTGCTCGTGTTTATCACCCCCAAGTCCGAGCTCACAGAGAGCTGGATCAGTTTCCCATTTGTAGAAACCACAGGCAGAAAGGCAGGCTTCGGCAAAACAGCAACCGGCTTTGGCGCTATCGCGGGTTGGATCTTCGGGTACTTTTTAGTGGCACATCCCACTGTGCTCGCAGACTTCAAAAGTGGCGCAGGTTTCACCGGGTTCTGGTTCAACTTAGACTGACCCGGTTTGTTTGGCGCAGGTTTCATCCTCTGGCTTTCGGTATCCAGATTGGTCATTGCTCATGGATCTGTAATAAAGGTGCTGGGGATCAGATAACGAATGTTGCTCAGACCTTTTGATATCAGATCAGAAATCGGTAGTATATCCGGATGGACTTGAATCCTATCTGTATCCTAAAAACGTTGTAAATCGCTTCTTCTGTGGTGTCCCGGGATAAGGTTAATGTGGATTCTGTAGTTAATTAATCTCTTAAAAAATTTGGGAAAAAACCAATTTAGTGATTTGAGCTCTTTGTTGTGCTGCATAATGAACAACCCTACCAGCGTAAGACAACGCCAACTAAGTCACTTGAATTCTCAAGTGGCACAGCTACACGCAAATTTGACAGATATGAACGAGCTCATAGCCACAACGTGCACGCAGTACCAGGCGGTCGAACGCTTGGGAAAGTTACATGCTGCAATGTTTATGGCTAGCCACGCGGTATTTGAGAGTGACAACTTCGAAGGGAGCACGGAGAACGCAAGCTAGCGGCTTGGAATGATACGGGGGACTGGAGCCTCCTGATTCAAAGTAATAGATAATAGACTAATCAGTTTTGCAATTGTGTAGAAGAAGCATCGAATAGCTACAAGAACGAAACCAAAACATTGTCAACGTTCATTCTTCAAGTTGGATTCGTTAAGGTACGTACAATTAGTTGAATTGCCAGATACAAGCTGAGCTATGAGGAACGTTCTATAAGCTGAAATATAACGTACGTTCATCAAGTTGTATAGCTACAAATACTCTTCTTTACCACATCATTAACTATATACATGTAGATTTGGCTGTGGATCCTTAGCTTCTAACTAATATTCAACTTTATACCTCGACAGCATGTAATTATTGAGATTAGGCCTCATAATTTCACTGTCCATTCTTCAGTTGTGCGGTCTTTCTCTTCTCGAGCTTTTCTTTGATTAATATCTCTCTCTCGATATCCAAGTACTTCTGCAGCTGGAACAGCTTCACGCAACCGGTAGACTTGTCGTTTATGTCCTTGCACAACTTCGTAGCTTCCAACGGGTTGGAGTAGCTGTTGGAGCATGCAATGTAGGCTTGAATAAGATCATCGCACTTAGCAAAAGCCTTTCTTCTCCATCTCTCAAAGATGACCTTCTCCTCCTTAGGTGTTATAACCCACACTGGAATGTTAGGATCGGTAGGAAGCTCCACCTCTTCGTAGGTTTTCTTCTTCTGTCCGTAACTCATGCTTAAAGAAAAAAAATGGAATGGTTCCACACGTTTAAAAATTCAAAAATCAAAACAGAGATTCACAGATCACTTGCCATAAATCACCTTGAAACCCACCTTGAAACCTTGCCAGATTTGACACGGCTTTTACTAGCACCATCCAACAACATATTTTGAACGAATAGACTGGGTTTACTCAATTTAATTACTATAACCGGAGACTTTTGCAGTTATGGAGGCTCTTATCAACAAATCGCCAGAGGAGATAATTTCCGATGCAAACGCAAACATCGAGATTGAACCCGATGTATTGACTCTAGAGAGGATCGAAGACACAGTTCGTGACATTAGGCATGCACGTGAGAACCAAATCAGTGAACTTCAGTCAGCAAATCTGGAAAACCAACGAGAAGTGGCAGCTTTGCAAAGAGAAATTGCACAATTAGGAACCGTCAAGGACCACAACATAGCCTTGTTGGAGAGATTAGTGGACTATACACTGACACCTCAAAGCGGAAATATCTTCAAGGTGCTTTCTAGGAAATCTGTTGAGCTTGATTCATTACAGGTTTCGATTGCAAAAACTCTTAATGACTTGGAGAGTAGCATCAACTCTTTGAAATTGAACAAGAGCAACTTGACACAAGAGAACATTCTACAGAGGGACAGGATACGGAAGTTGTTAACCGATCCACAGGGACCAGAGGGATTACTCGATCAAGATGCTAACGTGCTCAAGATTAATCTCTACAGAAACTTGGGAGTGCGCATCGAGAGCTTTGAGGGAAAGGAGGATCAGATAGTGGTTCTGGATAATGACAGAACAAGTGTCTTGAAGGTCGAGGAAAAATATGGAGAGTATTTCATCTCGAACTTTGTATGGGATAGATTGGCACTTGATTAGTCTAGCTCTTAAATAATTGTGTACTAGTGTATTATAACTCGGTGGATGAAGACATTATAATGATGAAGGTATTATAATCGGTGGATGCAGTGTATTATACTATCTCTAGGGACTTCTGCTAGATTTCTATCACTATTTACATTCTTTTCAGACCTCCTTGTACCTAGTGTACTTCACCATCTCCCATGCGTGGACTCGCTCAACCCATTCACACCGCTCTCCAGTAAGTGTCCTTGTTTTTCTTCAGGTCTACTTATCGAGACAAGATATGCTTCTTCATGATTTAGAAGTACTTAGGGTTTTCTCTGAAGGACTTCTTGGTCCACTTTGGAACTCTATGCACATCCTTTCTGTAGGTCTTTGAGTGCTTCGTGAATGTAGTGTACTTATCCTTCACGCTCATCTCAGGTTCTCTTGGCATTCCAAAGATCAATCTGTCGAGCTTCTTGTATCCGGTAGGCTCTCCAGAAGCTTTGCCCTCAAGCTGTAATATCGACTTGTGCAAAACCTCCACGGTGTTGTCCACAACGTCCATTCTCAGACGCAATCTGTACTTCTGTGGTGGCGACATTCTTGGGGCTACTTTCCACAAGTAACCACCGCAGGCAGTGGCGGTAGATCTGAAGGCTCCAATCATTGTGGTGTGTATCGACTGAATGAAATTTTTTTGGTCGTGCAAAGTAAAATTTTTGAACCTTGGGTGCAAATCATAGAGTGAACGAGTGCTCCTATCAAAGGTTATGGTAGTCGCATCTTTACTCTTTGGAGGTATTGTAGGCGTGACACTAAAGCAACCATTACTGGTCCAGCTAACCTTAATGGGTCTGACGAAAACCTTCTTGTAATATTGCTGTTGCCCCGGAGAAGTTACACGGGAGTAAAAGGTAAACGACAACACAAACCTTCCCTTTCGGACCCAACACGAGGGTCGTTAGGCAGGCCTTGGCAGGTACAAGTTGTTTGTACCAACTCTTCTGTACTACTTTGGAAAAAAATTCGGCTGGGATCTCGGCAACCGCCTTTAAATTGGAGGAAATGAAGATCAGACAGGTATACTTCCGAAGCGCAATGTAGGACATCAGCCTTGTTGGATGGGTTTTCAGCCTTCTTGGTCATCCGTGAAGATAAGAAAGATAACTGTAAGGGTTCAACTGATAGCGATTAAATTTCGCACGGCCTAAGCGCATTTGTGCGCAATAAACAGTGAGGGAATTACACGAACCACTATTTCAGCTGTTGTGACAATACAACCACGCAATGGTTGCTGAGCATTGTTGAAGTGGATTGTGGAGACTGAGCGATTTCTCCTCCAATTGGTGGTGGGTACTGCCAAAGTGAGCGATTTCTCACCCAATGGAAGTGTTCCTGTGGATGTCACATTCACCAGAAAAATTTTTGGGCCGTACAACCATTACCCAACCAGTCAAGATCTGTCACCACTACAACACTAAATTGATCCAGAAACAATAATAAGGTAACGGAGACCTCTCTAATCCGCTCCACTTGTAGAATTTCACGCAAAACCCAGCAGGTAGTGTCAGTAGCACGGAAAAGTTCACGGAGTTACACGAGTTCGGTACTTGTGGGATGGTTTCCACATGATGATTTTCACAAGGCCCTTTAAGACAGACCTCAAGGAGAGAGTGGTGCGATTTTGCAACCTAATTACAAATGGACGCGAACTACGGTATTAGTTGAGATAAAAAACGTGTTTTCAAATTGCTATGTATGCTATGTACTATGGTAAAAACGTGTTGCTTTAATGATCATTTCCGAAAACGGAAGTGATCATTTGCAACTTTGCTGCGGATCAATTATGGATACCCAAAACACGAAAACGTGTGGGGAATCCACAAACACCACAATAGTGGGTCTTATACGTAAAGAGTCAAGACGGCAAGTCCAGATACAGTGTGTACTAATACAGTGTTCGTTTTAGATTACCTGTTTTCAGTTCTCCTGTTATTTTCTATAAACCCAATAAATACCCAGTCATAATATCGTAGAGAGCACGCTAACTCATTATAAGCATGCAGTCAACCATTTTCTATAGTTGTGAGATGTAGATTGAACACCACAAGTTTCACCTTGGTCAAACTTTGTATAGTTAGTGTTCGACAGAACTGAGTAGTTCAAGTCAAAGTAGTCCAAGTCCCTCAGCTCTACTTGATACAAAGCAGGAGCAAGGAGTGGAGACACCAACTCATCCAGTTCCATGTTTCCCTCTGGCTTGCGTTCCTCATCTATGAGCTTACAAGCGTCCGAACAGTAGATGGAGTTCAGCACACATAACTGATCGCATGTAAGGCAGTAGTTGTTGAAGGCCAAATCCGACATTTCGAGATCGTTGTGTGAGCGTAGATCAGTATTCCAGTGTTGTGTACTTGAAAAAGGATAGTGACAACCTTGAAAGTTTTGCAGCGCTTAGCATTTATATAGATTTTTGCCTTCGCAAATTTTCTGAATCGTGGGCCAAATATTTTTTAGCAGCTTTGATCGTTTTTGTGATTGTTGTGCTTGTTTAAGAATACTTTTTCTTTTCGAGGGCTGTGGCATCAGGATTCTACAGGGAGAACCCATGCAAATGGGATTGTTTGTTGGCAAACTTCCCAAACATATTGCGCAAGATACCGAGGCACGGAACACATGGAGCTTCGGATGACCCCCTCACCGCCACTTGCAGAGCCTTGTCTACATTGTGTTTGTGAGCGAAACCTAGAAACTATGTGGATTCTCCTCATCTCTGCAAATCCCGGCCTCATTTCAGTTTTGAATTGGGCTTTGTTCGACGTTGCCCAAGAAAGATCTCTGTACTACAACACCTTAGACGGCTATAGATGCGAGGGCAACCCTTCCACGGCTATCTCCTTGTGTAACCGCTACTCCTATGTCTCTCATCTCCACGTTTTCTAAAACGTGTGTAGACCCTCGTGCAACCCAGAAAATTCCAGAATCCAGAAAAACCCACAAAAAAAAAGAGTGGCGGGAACTAAGGGAAAAAATTTGCGTTAACTGGAATGACAACTTATGAGGAATACAAAAGCACCTGTTTGAAACAAGCTTGCGGATTCTCGCGGAACCTTACCTACCTATTCACACACTTCCTTATGTAGTAATAATGACATAAGAAAAAAGTGGACATGGCGGAATATTCGGCGCTTGCTATTTTCAAACCTGTCATTCTAGCCACATCCCCGTGCGTTCCTTGTAGTGAAACGAAAAATCAGGGCTTCAAATCTTTCTCAACGGCGATGCTTGAACATGCAAGCTAGGGTTCCAGTTGTAAAACTTTTCACTCGAAGAGACGTTGGCGTTCACAATCCTGCAGCAATGGAACATTCTGAAAGAACAAGACAGATATTCGAGAGCAAAAGAACGTACCCTTCACTAATTGCTAGACAAAGCCAGCAACCATAGTCTCGCGTTTTTCTGGATTTTTTTGCTACGGATGGCACAATTTGCAAGCCGCGCAGCAACTTGATCGCGGTCACTAATGACTTGCCAACAAAACATGAACGTGCCTTTAAGATTTGTAATTGTTTTTATTATCCCTAGAACTCTCTATACAGAAGCAAGCATGTTGCCATGCGAATCCAGGGTGTCTAGAACACTACAAAACTTACTGAAATGTACGAGAAACATCGCGAACAACCACACGTGAACAACTGCTAGTTGAAAATTTTTTGTTGCTTATGCAAACACAAAAACTTTTAATGCAAAGAAAAAACTAAAAAGACAGTTTCACCAAACTCGTTGCTCGTACCTAGTGGACATGCCGCAAACATACGTTGAGCAATCCCTAGCGAGCTTCCGAACTTTCTCAAAGTAGACCCAAGATAGAACTTGCTTAACAGGAAACCTTTTATTTCTTCACTTCGTTTTGGATCCCCACAAAATGATCTAGACTCAAGCCACATTATTCTTCCTTTAAGCACTAAAAATAGTTTTTCTGGTAACCCAAACAAGTAAGAAGTTCAAGCGCTCGGAACTACATACGAGTTTTCCTAGACCCTCTTTCCATGGAAGTAGTCCCCTCAACACACCGCTGAGGATTCTTCAAGTCTAATGGTGACATCTGGCTAGAACGTTTCGGTTGGAGAAGAGGAATTACCCTAATGGTCGTGGAAAACAAAAGGGATGTACTGCACACGTTTTTTGTCTGTGTTTCGAAGTATATCCTTGGAGTCTCTGCAGTAACACACAACTTTGAGCCACGCTACCACTTACCGTTTACCGATCTCCTGGGATTTGTAAAAGAAAGCCGAGGGCTCAAAAGAAATGCTTATGAAGGAGCGACAGGGTCGCCCACTAAAAATAGCTAGCGAAGCCGAGTCACGAGGAGCCCCAAGGTACAGCTTTGGACCGTTCGCCCGTAACGAGTAACAACTTGCGCCTACGTGCCTTACCAAAAATTTACTAAAATCCTTCTTACACCCAACAAGGCTCGGATGAAAATTTTTGCCTAAAGAGTTCGGAGTTCGAGCTCGAACATTACCCCGACCTCCTTTAAACATAGTTAATTTCGTTACATTTCGTAAACACTACTTAGAACTCTTCCCCGTCCTGACAACTAAGATGTCCACTTTACTCCTTCCTTAAAGCCATGCCCAATTCGATCCCTCCTGAAAGTCAAATTGTACTCGTACCTTGTCCAAAGAAGTAGTGTATGCTTAGGCCCGAGCCGTTGAAAAATTTGAAAGGGATAAGGCGGAGAAATCAATGACAGAAGAAACAAGACGGAGAGCAAAGGAGCGCAAACGGGGATATTGGTAAACAGGGTTTGCTCGGGAAGAGCCTTGGCCACGGATAACGGAGACACTAATCAACCCTAGAATTGGGCTTGGAATTGAACGCAAGGAGTCGCACCATTATAATAGACGCATGTGACCGCATTTACTAGCAGTCTCGTATTTCCTAACATCCCAGTATATGGTAGATCAAGTTTCCAGCAAGAGGAGTTCTCATTTAGTCTTTTGACCACTTTACTTGCCTGAATCACCAGAAGACGCCGTATAACATATCTTCATTGAAGCGATGACTTAACCATAACATTGAAGACTCAACATGAGCTCAACTCACAAAAGCGGTCCACTTCTTAAACCAGCTTAAACTTGTACTTCATTACGGTCAATCCGTTTAATTCCTTGCCTGTCCTTATAAACCACCACCTGAACAAAACGACGTTCGCCAAATTGACCAATGGCAAAAGATAGTAGTATCTAAACCAGTCATCGCCTTTGACAAGGAGCATAATCAATGGAAGGCAAATGATGGCGTTGATGACATTCAAATTGTCGAGTGCCTTGTGAACTAGAGCAGAAGCAACAACCTCATCTAGTTTCAACTTAATCAACAGCAACGTGGTTGAAAGAATGACCAACACAAGACCAAAACCGCGACCTTTTGACAAATGGTTAGCATATATGATGAGTGGGATTTCAACGAGTAGGACCAAGGAGAGGTACTGTTTGTAGCGTTCATACGACTCGCGATTCTCATCACTCAACTTGTTGATGATATGTTCTTGGTCATCGCTATCGAGTGGCCCATCGTGATCTAAATGCTGGTTAATAATCTGCTTGTCTAACTTGCGGAGTCGGGACATGATGAGGTTTGGAAGCAAACACGTGAGAGACAACGGGAGAGCTTTTCACTCGTGATAAAAAACGTGATCACAACGTGGAGAGAAAGTTTTGTTCATTTTTGTGAAGAAAAAACATCACCTCATGAACATATAATCATGTGGCGGTCAGACACGTGAAATATTTTTTCGTTTTACGCGTCTATTGTTTCATGTTATTGTTGATCGGAATGGATGATTCTACGTTGGCTCTATTCAAGCTGTCCTCTGTTGATCCGCATACATCAAAGGGTTAAGTGCAGGACTTTTATGCCTAGAATGGAAGTTATGGAAAATTCAACAGGGAGTTGGGGGACCAAGGATTGCAGTCAGCAAACATCTGAAATGGGCACACGCCACTCAAAGATGTTTGTATTTGTTGGGGTGAATCTGCAGTTCACGGGCGGAGAACGCAGGAACTGGGCAAAAGAATTTGTGTAAGCCTCTGGTTTTCCTCAAAAGGGGATTTTTTCGTCTCCTTGTGATTTTTGATCTGATGAGCTCCTATTTAGCGTGAAAGCGTGGCTCTTCAGGTTGTCCTCCCGATCGCTCACCATTTCAGGGCGGACCATGCACGAATGGAGGAGGGTTCTTGAGTGCATCTTTCCTGTACACGCCCCTCGTAGTTATTTTGTTGCCCTGTTCGTCAATACTCGTGTTTCAGCCGAATATGCAAATAAGCTTTCGGCAATTGCACTCAGCTTAAGAACAACACAAAACTTCGATACCGCTACATTCCAACTGTTGAACGGTGCTCACATTGACTCCAAACGGTCCCTTTTGAACATACGACTACCCTGATCGGTTGGATATTCAACCATTTACTCTCTGGGTGTACAACCGTAGCTATATCAGGGACAATTTATTCTCGATAATCCCGTTATTGGAAGTCGTGCATACCCAAATTCTTTTCGTCTATTCTTTTTTTTCTTTTCCGTTTTTTTTTTCCTTAGGCGTGTAAACAATTGTTAGTCGATATATATACTTCGTGGCCCACGGCTTTTCGCAAACAGACGGCCAGAGAGTATAACACTGAACACCACAGACCTCGAATATTCGACTCCCATCCACCACATTCGTTAATTTTATCGTTGGTCGACAGATCAGCACTTCAATACATATCCCATAGAGCGGATTTTCTGATTTGTATTGTTGAGATACCCAGGAGTCTTTAAGTAAACTCCTTACCCGAACAGCAAGCCGCGTGCAACCTAACTACAGTCTTTCTTTACCATGCTCATGAAGACCAACTTGGTCTTCGCTCTCTTGTACGCCCTGTACGCGAGAGCTGCCTCCTCACAATCTGCAGGGGCTTCCTCTGGTGTGGTTCAGTCGAATCAAGGAAACACTGCTCAATCTGCTAATTCTGTCACTTCAAGAGACGAAAGCAGATCTCAGCCAAGGGATGACTCCACCACGTCAAACCTGCCAGTTGACTTCATCTCGTCTATTGCGAACGCTTTGAACCCTACCTCCTCCAACACTGGTAAGGCGGCGGACACTTCTGCTGAGAACGGAAGACTGAGCACTCCCGCAACTACGAGCAACCTGCCAACCACCCAGGGAAATAAGGACACTTCTGCAACCACCCCCGAGTCAAACACCCGTCAAACTCAGGAGCAGGCTTCTGAGAAGCCATCTACCAACCTGCAGCTGAAGGCACCTGAGCAGGAGACTTCGCCAACAAGCGAGCAGAGAACTGTTACTCCAACCACTCAACAGCAACAGCAAACCACTTCTTCTGCCCAGCAGAACACCCCAGCTAGTTCTGCTCCTCAGCAAAACACCCCAGCTAGTTCTGCTCCTCAGCAAAACACTCCAGCTAGCTCTGCTCCTCAGCAGAACACTCCAGCTAGCTCTGCCACCCAGCAGAATGCTCCAGCTAGTTCTGCTACCCAGCAGAATACCCCTGCCAGCTCTGCTGCTCCACAGCAGCTGACTACTTCGCCAGCTTCTGAGCAGCACACCACCCCAACCACTCAGCAGTCCTCTCAGGCTCCAACCACCCCTGCAACTCCAGCACAATCTACTACTGAGAACAAGTCAGCACAGCAGTCCTCGCAGACTCCAGCTGCTAGTACTCCAGCTACCACCAGTGCTTCTGCTCAGGGAACTACTTCTCCAAGCAGTTTGGTGACTCCATCTGAGGCATCGATCCCTTCCTCGAGCCCAAGCTCACAGGCTACTACCACTCCTTCGAGTGCTGCTACCACCTCACCAGCTTCTAGCAATGCGCCAACTCCTCAGAGCTCTGCGGCCCAGACTTCCTCGGCCTCCTTTGCTTCTGCTGTTGAGTCCTCTTTGCCAAGCAGCCAGGGTACCAGCAGTGCTCCAAGCCCTGCCGCTTCAACCCCACTGGGTACCACCTCCATCGAGGCTACCACCAGCCCAGGCTCGTCACTGGCTCCAGTTGTTACCCCTACAAACTCGGCGTTGCCATCTTCAGCTACTCCAGCAACTCTGTCGGGTACTCCAATTGTGTCTCCATCTGACGGTCTGTTGTCGACTGCTCCTTCGAGCCAGCCTTCTTCTGTTGTTACTCCTTCAGACGTGCTGTTCTCGTCCGCACAGCCATCGACTGCTCCTTCGCCTGTTTCTTCGCTGCCAGGTGTTTCGTCCTCGCCAAGTGGTACTCCAGTCATCCCATCGTCTGCCCCAGTGTCTTCGAGTGGTGCTCCAGAATCTTCCGCAGTGGTAACTCCATCATCTGCAGCTCCAGTGACCCCATCTTCTGCGGTCATCTCATCTGCACCACCACAGTCCTCTGTCGTTCCTGTTTCCTCGAACCCAGTATCGTCTGTGCCTGATGTTCCTGTCTCTTCCACTACTTCTGGTTTGCCAGTCCTGGCCACCTCGACTCCAGTGCAGCCATCGTCTGCTCCAGTCACCCTGGGATCAGTTATCCCAACTGCTTCCTCGGCTGCTCCAGTTCTGGCTTCATCTGCATCTCTTCCAGGCCTGGAGTCGTCTGTTCCAGTTGCGCTGGCCTCGTCTGCAGTTCCAGTTCTGGGAACTTCCGCAACCACTGCAGCTTCTGGAGAAGTCAGCGCTACTTCTGGTGCTGCTTCTTCCGCTGCTACACAGTCGGTCGTTTCTCCATCTGAAGCTTCTGGTGTTTCTAGTGCTTCCGGTGCTTCTACTGCATCTGGTGCTGCTACTGAGGCCTCTTCTGCCTCTGGTGCTTCTACTGCTCCAGTCGCTTCTGCTTCTGGTGCTTCTACCTCTGCAGCTGCTTCTAACGTTGAGTCTGCATCTCCAGGAACCACTGCTACTGGGTCGTCAGCTGCTACTGGAGCTGCAACATCTGCACCAACTGGTGCTACTAGTTCGCCAACTGGTGTTGCTTCCCCAGCATCCACTGCTGCTGAGGCTCCAAGCACTGGCACCAAGCCACTGAGTGCTGCAACCGCTAACTCTGACTGGTTGCCTTCGCAGATTGTTGCTCAGAGTACTGCCACCACCAGTGGTATCAATGTTGCAACTACTACCCCAGCTGAGACTTCTGGTTTGCCTAAGGCCATTAACCCAGCCACAACTGTGTCGCCAGGTTCTGACTACCAGGTTGTGTACATTGGATTCAAGTCGCAATTGAACTATCCATTCGTTGTGCAGCACTCGTTGCTGTCTGCGCAGATCTTCCAGTACTTGCCAGGTGTGTTGAAGTTCCCATTTGCTAGTGACTCCTCTCTGTACAACGATGTTTCCGTGAAGAGATTGGTTCCTTTCACTGCCAATGGTATTTCCTACACTATCACTGTTGCTGAGGTGTACTTCCCAACAGCATCTGTTAACGCATTGAGCCTGTTGATCCTGAGTCCACAGTCTTTGATTTACAGAAACCCTGATTCTACTGAGAATTCTTTGGCTTCGTACATCGATAGCAGAATCCCACTTACTGGATTGGACTTGTCGCAGGGCTCGTCGAGTAGTCTGAGTTCCGGAGGAAGCTCCAACAACAACGGTTCCCTTGACACCACTTCGCAGAAGCAGACTGTCACCGACAAGGGACGTATTGCAGGTATCGCCATTGGTGCCGCTGCAGGATGTGGATTGTACATGTCTCTCATGGTTCTCCTTTTCAAGAGATTCAAGAAGGGCCAGGCTATTGAGTTGCCACCTTCTGACAATGAGTCTAACGTTGGAATGGAAGAGAGTTCTACCAATACCAGTGGATTGTCTTTTATCTTTAACAGAATTAACAACGTTGGGGAGACTCCACCGGCTAGCGAAACAGATGGCTTAGCAAATCACAGGGGTGTGCAGATTTCAGACCCGGTTCAAGCATCCAACTCTTTGGGTTGGGCACATTAATAAGCCATCGCTCTTTCTTTCATCAAAAAATCCCGCTTTGGAGAGCTCATTTGAGTATAAAAATTGATGTTCTTGAAACGGAAGGCCAATTATAGAGTATACCCTCGCGCCGGTCTGCACCCTGACACTAGTTCTTCTGTCTTGTTTTATTTACGGTATATCAATAATGACTAAGTGTAGAGTATGAATTTAATTGTTCGAGGATACAATAGCGTAGGAGGGCTTAAATCGACACTGGAAAATGAACTGTAGCCATATATTGCGCTTATTAGTTTAGTTCTACTATATACTTGTACAAATCCTTCACCAAGTTTTCGGCGTCGTCATCGAGAATCTCCTGTAATTCTTCCACCAATTCGTCACGGCCGTCCATTCCCTTCTTTTCAAGGCTGTCATTGATTACCTGCACCAAAAACTCGTCCTCAACACCCAAGTATTCTTCGATGAGCAGCACAATTCTAGCACGGAGGGCCTTGAATTGTTCTTCGGAAAACTTCGATATATCCACTTTGGTAGTTTCCATGATCGTTTCTTCAACCACTTCTTTTTCAGGTGTTACAGTAACGGGCTCTTCTTCCATGGTGATGTCACTCACGAGGATATCCTTATCCTGAGATTCCTCTGCAGTTCGTTTAGCACTGCGCTGTCTGAGGTAGGTGGCATGGTCCTTTGAGTACAATGTTGCAAGTGGACTGTTTAAGCTTCTGACGTCTTCAATATGCTTCAACTTATTGTCCATCAAATCAGCCTCGTAGTTCTTCAAATATGCGAGTCTTTGTTGGAACTTTTTGAGTTCGGACTCTTTTTGTTGCATTGTTATAAGAGCGCTTTTGTATTGTGAGGCTTGTTGCGAAGCATTTTGCTTCTGGACATGTTCTTTGTACTCTCGATCCGTCAAGTTCGGGAGTTCTGCATGGTCGCTAGAATCCACTTCCATTTCATCAGTGTCATTTTGTTCGTTTTGATTCACTTCCTCGAAAATCTTCTTCAACCGTTCCTTAGCTTTTATACGCTCTTGCTCGATCTGCTTCTTTCTATTCTCCTTCTCAATGATCAAAACCTCAGATCTGAACTTTATGATGTCACGAGTGATTCCTTCTTTCATAGACAGAGGCACATCAATCAATTCGTTTTTATCTACCTTGTAGTTATTGTAGTGCTGAAGAACCTGGTCTAGATCTTCTGTACCATGCAGAGAAGCCTTTTCAACATTGCGCTTGTTGTTGACTACTTTGGATAGCGCATGTGTGTCGACCAGAGCAGCTTGTGGCTGAGTATCCAAGCGCGATGTGAGCGAAGGGTCTGTTATCACCTCGACGTTGGGTAGCGAAGCGCTGACATCTTGTTGGGCCAACCGTGCAGTACCCATTATCAGCAGAAATCTCACAAAAACGAGCTTTCTATCGACATCGGAGCTGACTGTGGACCATTGGAAGGAATCGCCGCCACTCAATAGTGATATTGTCTTTTCAATTGCAGACTTTTTGAGGTTAGGGAAGTTTTTGAGGACTGCGGTGGATAACTGATCTTTAAGGTTTGTAGGAACGATACTTTTCATATCAACGTAGTAGGATATCATCTCTTCATCCTGAGTTTCGAAGTCTTTATCACCGTCATTGCTCTGGCCATCACCAAGCGATTTTCTTTCACTTTCCACGAGTTTAGCCGTGTTGGCTGCGACTTGGTCAGAAACATCAAAACCCTCTAAAATAGGAACCGTCACATCACTTTTCTGGATACTCTCGGCTTTGATGAGACCTAGCAATCCTCCATGAATGTCTGGAGGCACTTGGTATGCTTGTTGTAGGCGGATCACCATGCTTCACTTGTTTTAAGTTTGGAAAAAAGTTCATCGCTCTAAAAATCCAAACCAATCCATGTCAACCACAGCACTACAGGTGGACGATCCCAATGACATTTCACAATGGAATGATTTGATAAAGTCCAAGACTGAAGACTCAGAATTACTCCCGATATATGCGGCATTACTACTGCAATTTCCATACCTTGATGAATATTGGCGTGCTTACTCCATAACTGAATTCAAGGTCAACGGCATCGATTCCTCGATAAATGTCCTCGAACGAGCGGTGAATGCCCACCCACACTCAGTGGAGTTGTGGACAGACTATCTAACAGCATTGATATCGCAGAGCAGAGACCTGCTGGAGGTGCGAAGCATGTATCTGCGAGCCTTGGAGTTGAATGGGTTCCATTTCAATTCGCATCCTTTGTGGGATAAAGCAATTGGTTATGAAAAACTGATATCATCTTCTTCAGATGAGTTGTTACTGCTTTATAAGCGTGTCGTCAAGATCCCTCTTTATCAATACGCACAGTACTACAAGCAGTTTTCGGATGATATTGGCAATTTTGCAAAGGAGAAAATCACCGATGAACCTTCTGTCGAACAATACTTATACAACATCCACTTGGGCACTCTGGCTCAAGTCAACGATAAGTGGGTTTTTGAGTCTACTTTAACCAACCAAAGCTTTTCTCTAATTAAGCCAAGCGATGAAGAACACTGGATATCATATTTGGACCATGAGATAAAACGAGACCCACAGGATCCACAGCTTGTGGAGAACCTCTTCGAGCGTTGCCTAGTACCTCATTGTTTCAACACAAAGATTTGGCTCAAGTACGTCGCGTTTTCGAATAAGTTCAGAAGTTTTGATGATACGAAGAGTGTTTATGAAGCAAGCGCCAAGGTATTGCCACTCACTGAAAACACTCTTCGCTTTAGTTTTGCGAAGTTTTTGATGAGATATGAGAAGAAGGATGATGCTGTGGAATATCTTTTATCGCTAATCAAGTCATTCTCAAAGAGTTCAATGAAGACACAGCATTTGGAGCTGATGAGAGAATTGCTCCGTATCTGGCAACAAACCATGCCTGAGTTTACCTCCATCTGCAAAGAAATAATCGAGGGCTACTTGAATGGTTCAAGCACTCAAGAAGATCCTTATTTGAGCGCGTTTTCGAACTTGATAACCGATGATAACATCACTGTTCTCCTACCATTTTACTTACCTGAGATACCAAAAGAGGATGCTAGACTGTTTTACAATACTCACCAAAATACGGCATACTTCCAACGATCCCCGTTCTTTTGGAAATTCTTCCTTGAACTTGAGGTCGGAAACCACGCAAACTTGTGCGTGATAATCCAACATATCAGGCTAAAGTCGCAAGTACCGAAGCAAGCCTTCGACGCATTAATTGGATATGCCTACGATATAGTGCTGGCAAACTTTTCCACAGATACTCCATATCCATTTGATGAAAGCGTTCTTTTAACTAGGGATAACGACGTTTCTAACTCTCTAGCTGAGAACTACGCTGCACGTGCTAGATTGGCAGGACAAAACCATCTCGTTCTCACTTCAGAACAGTCCAAGAGAGCTAAGGGTATGAACGTGATACGCGATGAGGAGTTCCTGAAACTCTTAGAGAGGCACGCAGGACACCCGGGACTACTTGTCGATGGAGCTCCTGAAATTACAAACCTGATAAACTGGGTGGGATTACAAGACCCAGTTGTTCCACCATTTCCTACATTCAAGAATGTAGAGAAGGCCAACAAAACTTATAATAGAGAATGAATAATACACAATGGGACAAACATGACGTAGAAGTAAACGTTTTAATATAGAATTATATGATATTTTAAGTTGTCTTAAGATCCTGTTCAGTCATAGTCTCCAGACCCTGTTTTGTCTTATTTCTTAAAATTCTTGCCTTCCAATCACCAACAAGTCCTTCCTTAAGGAAACTCTAAATGTACACCGATTATCTCCAAATACTTCGATAACAGCCAACTTTGGTGCTGCCGCCAGCAACAACTCCAACACTTCGTCGTCCAATTCTCTTATGAATCCAAAATCAGCAGACGTGAGCAAAGGCAAACTCACGTGTTCCCAGACCTGTTCGTTCTTCTCCTCCAATCCCTTTTTATAGGGGTGTGAGTCTTCCGTGAAAATTTGCATGAGGAAATCCTTACTCAAGGCATACCAGGAGTTGAGACTAAGTTCGACAATCGTCGGAGCCGAGTGGGTGAGAAGAGCATGTGCTGCATGTTCACTCAAGCCCAGGCATTTCGTCATGTCGACACTGATAAGACCTGTATTTATCATTTTGAAAGCCTCAAAAGCAGCAGCAGTGCCCTCATCAGTAAGAAGGCTTAGGTCACGGGCAGAGAACCGTGTGAGTGAAGGGCAAAACAAGCTCAAACCTTCGGTCAAGAAGCGGTCTGTGAGTGCTGAGCATCCATCAACGTTGAGCTCCAACAAAGATTCACCAGTGACTGCTAAGATGTTGATCAAAAGTTCATCGGTGACAAGATGAGGGCTTTGTGGGTACGACAACTCCAAATGAGTCAATTCAGACAAGTAATGCGGAATCAAGGAGTAGACCTCAGGAGAATCAAAACCGTCCAATCTCAGTAATTTAAGGGAAACAAGGTTCTTACCCAAATTTTCCAATAAGCTGATAGCGGTATCATTGTTAAATCTGTGTGTATTTCTCACCTCGAACTTTGTTAGGTTCTTGCCACATTGACTCTGAAAAAAAGACTGCCATGCGTTATTACTGATGAGGAACGGGCCATTCAAGTTGAGTTCTTTCAAGTTGAGAAGATTAGTACTGTAGTATTTGAGGTTGTCGTTGTGTAACTGACCACACATGAAGAGTGTCAACGACTCGAGCTGTGGGCAAAATGATGCAATCTTGTTGAGCAGGTCCAGATCTACATTCAGACAGTCCCAAAATTCTAATGTGTGCAAATCTGGCTGTAAAAAAAGTCCGATCGTAGTTGAAGATAAGGACCTGTTCTTGGAAAGAATACGGGAAATTTTGTTGACGTTCAGCTCACCTATGTCTCCCAAAGCCTCAACATCATGAATACTGGCTGTGATGGAGCGGATGCATACATCTTGAAGTTTTGGGATCCTGATCTTCTTCTTATCAAGCAAAGCCAGAGCAACCTTCTTTCTCTTTTTACGGGCTGCAAGCTGGTTCCGTTTCTGAAGCTGCTCTTTCTTCTTGAGAGTATGGTTGCACAGTTCGCAGAGATATCCCTTCTTTGGTTGTAAGTATCGAGAATATACTGTTAGTTGAAATGAGGAATTACACTCAACACAAGTATCTTCTTCACCAAACTTCTTTTCATTATAGTCATCATCTGAAGAGTCTGAAAAGTCGTTGTCATTGCTGTCGTCACCACTGTCAGGATCTCCTCTAGCTCTTCTTCTTTTCTCTCTCGCTGCATGCCTTATCACTATTATATCCTCGTCCTCCTCTTCAGCTTCTGGTTCCTCTGACTGTCGCGTCAGATCTAGAGGACTCTCCGTCCCCGAATTCAGCTGTTGATCTCGCCTCCTTCTGAAGGCGTCAGTGATACCTTCATTCCTGAGAAACTCTGTTAAAGCTGAGTTGGGCCCCCTGACTCCAGTGTTCTTCGTGGCCTTCTTGGGTGGCATAGTTGCTAACGCGTTTGGATATCTTCTTCTGATGGCAAATCTATGTGGTATTTTTTTTGCAGGTTAGGGCTTGTATTTTCACAGGTTACATTTCTGAAGGCAATCGCCAAAAAAATAGGAATCGTATACTTTACTTATTAGAAACACACAATGCAAGTGATCTTTAAGGACTTCAAGAAGAAGAAGGTGCTTTTAGAAGTGGAGGAGGCAGAACAAGTATGTGAATTGCGGATCGAAGTGTTTTTGAATTAATACTAACTCTTTCAAGGTCTCCTCTGTTAAGGAGAAGTTGGCCAAAGAAACCAGCTGTGAACCAGAACAATTGAAGCTTGTGTACTCAGGAAAGGTTCTCCTGGACGACAAGAGTTTGGAGTCCTTCAAGGTGAAGGAAGGCGATTCGATCATCTTCATGATTCTGAAAGCCAAGACTCCAAAGCCAAAGCCAGAGGCAAAAGCAGAAACCCCCGCTGAGCCTAAGGCTGAATCAAAGTCCGAACCTGAACCAGAACAACCAGCAGAAACTAGAGAAGAGCAGCCATCAGGCCAAGCAGCTCCTGACTCTGCTTTTGCTCAAGGTTCGGAGAGAGAGACAACTATTCAAAATATCGTGGACATGGGTTACGAACGAGCTCAAGTTGAAGCCGCCCTCCGCGCGGCATTCAACAATCCTCACCGTGCTGTTGAATATCTTTTGACTGGAATTCCAGAATCTTTGCAAGCACCTCCAATTACCGCCCCACAGCAGCAACAGCTTCCAGAATTGGGCGCTCGTGCTGAAGAGGAGGACGATGAGGACATGGAGGACACTCGCGGCCAGAACTTATTTGAGGCTGCTGCTGCCGCTGCTGCCCAGCAAGGTCAGGGAGCTGCTGTTCCAGAAGATGACGCCGTGGACGCCGATGGCGACAACACTTTTGCACAAATTAGAGCTGCGTTGAGATCAAACCCTGAACTTGTGCAGCCATTGTTGGAGCAGTTGGCACAGCTGAACCCTCAGATTGCCGAGTTGATCCTGCAGGACCAAGAGGGGTTCCTCAACACATTTTTGAACGGCGATGAGATGGGATATGAGGTCGAAGGTGAAGAGGAATTGGGAGCTGAGGGTCAGATCAGAATCGAAATTTCGGAGGAAGACGAGGTGGCTATCAACAGATTGTGCGAGTTGGGCTTTGACAGAGATACCGTGATACAGGTTTACTTGGCATGCGACAGAAACGAGGAGGTTACTGCAGACTTGTTATTCCGTGGTTTGTAAGAAACACATTCGCGGAAGAAGCTCGTGACCGGTTGAAAGATCAGTTTATTGATATCAGTTCGATGATAATTGAATGTCAGCTCGATAAGAAAATCAATTCGATAATTGAATGTCAGCTCGAGAATGCCAACTCAATAAGAATGTCAGTTCAATAAGAATTGAATAAGAATGTCAGTTCAATAAGAACTTCAGTTTGATGATATTCGATCAACTTGATCTTGACGCCACCTGAGTAATAGAGAATATGATTTTTGAAAACCTGGAGTGCAAATTCGCAACGAATAGGAATTGATGATGTAATAATAAGTATCGTTAGGTCTAAATAATATTTAGTGTCTGGTTTAACCACGTTAGGTATTATGGTGTCTTCTAAAGTTTTTTTGTAGTGGGGAAAACTTAACCGGGAGAGGAAATTTAAGCATATACTTTCCATGCTAACGGTGATGACATTGTTCGTCTAAACATCGTTTAAATTTCCTCCAAAGTCGTGATCACTTTAAGCTTTCTGTCTTCAGAAGACAATGGAGCATTACCAGGTCTCTCCACAACGTAACTGCTCATTCCTGCGGCGATGGCAGCCTTGACTTCCGCAACGTTATCACTCAAGAACAAGACATCTTGACTCTCTGCTTCAATTGACTTGAGAATGTTCTCGTACGACAGCTGTTCATACTTGTAACCAGAGGTTGTGATATCGAAGTAGCCTGATAATTTGGGGTTGAGATCAATGGAACGAGAAGAGTCTGCGGGGTCCAAGACGTATTTGAACAACAAGATTTGTGCCTTGACAGAACCTGACGAATAGATGTAAATCTTCAAGTCCTTGTTTTCCTGAATGTACTTGACTGCATCAGCATACACTGGAGCCTTCAATTCTCCAGATTCGTAGCCCTCTTTCCAGATGAGTCCCTGAAGTGACTTCATAACTGGATCTTTGACATCTCTCTTCACAAGGTCAGTGAAGTACGCCGATGTCTTATCAGAAGTCTGTTTCACATCCTCTGGCAATTGGGCGAGTATTCCAGTGACTCCAGTGCCCTCGTGGGCAATTGGAAACGACTCTTTCGCGAGGTATTCAGGAAGTTTTTCGAGAAAATATGGGAACAAACCATCTTTGACGAAAGTTATCGGGCACACAGTACCTTCAATGTCTAGCAAAAGAACTTTCATACTTTCAATGTGTAAAGAGTGTGATTTTTTGAATGTGAGGTGCTTTTGCGTATTTATTTTTCCGTTGCTCTCAAAACCATGAGATTTTAGATCACAATTTTGTTGGGGATGATAGAGGACGAGGACTATGTCAATGAGCAGGACATCCTTTCGTTCGAACGGGCACTCCACGATGAAGAAGACTCAGAAACTATTGAAAAGAGACCAAACATGATCTCATCTCGTTCAGATTGGTACCCTTTGACAGTAGAGGAAGATAAGACTAAGAAGAAGAAGCAGACACAAATAAGGAATATGAGAGATGAGTTTCGTGCAAGCTTGACATTCCAGTTGCTTCGGTGGCCGATTCTCATAGGAATCACCTTCTGGATATTGTGGCTATGTTCTTGGTACACTTTGGTGAGAGTGTATGTTGCCTTCACAGAGTACTACTTCACCTGGGTCGGTGAACGGAAAAAACTCCGACAGAAGTTGAGGGAGTCTTCAACATACCAAGAGTGGATTGAAAATGCGGTTAAGCTCGATGAGTACCTTACCTTGGATAAGTGGAGCATTAACCCCAAGTTCTCCTACTATGATTCGAAGTCCGTGAAGTTGACCTTGAATCGATTGCAAAGTCTCCGGGCACAAAATCACGACTTAGAGTTGGTCACGGTTCTACAAGGTTGCTTAAAGAAAAACTTCGCAGGAATAGAGAACAAGCAGCTTTACTCCCATCGTTACTATGGTACTAAGAACCTAGTTGGAGAGTATATCGAAGAAGTCGTTCAATGTGTGGACCATGTGACCAAATCTGCCATTGTACCAGAAGATGTAAAAAAGCGCTTTTTCCGCATAGCTCTGAAGAACTACGGCAAGTCATCGTTATGTCTCTCAGGCGGTGCCTGTTTTGCATACACTCACTTTGGGTTGGTCAAAGGGTTGTTGGACAATGACTTACTCCCATCGATCATTAGTGGAACTTCTGGGGGTGGGTTGATTGCAGCCATTGCATGTACCAGAACAGATGAAGAGTTGAAGGAGCTTCTTGTTCCAGAGTTGGCGCACAAAATAACGGCATGTGAAGACCCATGGTGGGTGTGGGTACCACGTTGGTGGAAGACTGGAGCACGTTTTGACCCCGTGAGCTGGGCCCGTAAATCAAATTTCTTCACCATGGGGTCAATGACTTTTGAAGAGGCTTATCGCAGAACTGGAAGGAAGCTCAACATTTCCACTGTTCCTTCAGATCCACACTCACCTGTGATTTTGTGCAACACCATCACTTCACCAAATTGCATTATTTGGTCCACCTTGTTGGCACTGGCAGCAGTTCCTGGAATCTTACCTCCTGTTGTGCTCATGGTCAAGACTCATGATGATAGGGTTGTTCCTTACCTGTTCGGAAGTAAATGGAGAGACGGTTCAATGAGAACTGACATTCCAATCGCAGCATTGAACACATACTATAATGTCAACTTCCCAATTGTGTCGCAAGTGAACCCCCACATCTCACTCTTCTTTTTTGCTCCAAAGGGTACGGTTGGAAGACCAGTGGCAATCCCGTCGTCGAAAACTCACAAGCAAACATATGAGTATCTTCGTGGTGGATTCATAGCCACTGCACTTGAGCAGCTCTTGAAGTTGGAGGTCACAAAATGGCTCACGATAATTAAAACACTTGACTTACTCCCACATTTCCTCGAGCTGGACTGGCTGAACATTTGGTTACAGAGGTTCAGCGGCGCTATTACTATCTGGCCCAGAATCAGACTCCGGGACTTCTGGTACATCTTAAGTGATCCCACCGAAGAAAGATTGGGGGAAATGATAGCTAAGGGTGAAAGGTCCGTCTACCCAAAGCTCCTCTTCATAAAGCACAGGCTTGCTATTGAGAGGGCCATCGAAAGAGGTAGAAAACACACCAAGCTTTCAACAAGAATCTCTACACAAAACGTTAATGTTATTCCTCAACACATATTGAGCGAAACAGATGAGTTCACCGTCCATCTGGTTGATTACGACGACGATGAGGACTCTGAGCTCGATGCAGATTACGTCCCGTCCGACGATTCGCACTCTCACTGGAGCGATCAAGATGAAATTGACGACGAAAATGACGATGACGATGAAAAGGCGAGCTTCGATGAGGAAAGCCACAAATTAGACCGCAAACCTTCATTTTTGGAATCGTTAATCTCAAAGAGAAGGTCTACTATTCACTGACCATAAAAGTACCATTGAAAAATTATGTAATTGTACTAGAATATATATATACCCTTATCCTATCCTTATCTTTCTATCCTCATCTTCTATCCTCATCATCTATCCTTATATTTCTATCCTCATCTTCTATCCTTGTCTCCTTATCTTCTATCACATCCCTCCTTGACCCTCCACTATACCTCAGCTTTAAACCTCTTTGTCATTTTCGCGTTGAACTTGTTGCAATCGACGGATCCTTCGACGCTCAAAAATTCGTCCAAGTACTGGTTCACTCTATTCACCACAACATCCTCCAAAGTCTTCTTTTCCTGAGGCAGAAACGACGAAAGCACCCAAGCACCCATAGTCTCTTTCAGCAGCAGCACCGGCTTCGGTCCAATACCCACTCCGAGCTTATATATGTTTGGGTACTCAGAAGTACCATTTTTGATGCTCTTGACTCCACCATGTGACTCATTTTTCTTATAAACCGAAAGCTTCACACTTCCTAGCGGAGTCTCGAAGTCATCAAATAGAATCAAGAATGTCGAATTGGTGGATATCTTTTCGTTTCGAGCGAACTGCTGAAATGCTTTCACGGACTCATTCATATAAGAGTTGGATTTCACAAACATTATAGAGTCTGAGGAGTCCTTTGACACGGAGTATCCTCCTCGTTTGACCAACTCCGGGAATCTATAGTGCTCCAAAAGGTGCTTTAGCACGAAGTGTCCAACAGAATGACGGGATATAGGGCCTGGGTTTCCCACTGAGAATACAACTATTGAATCGATCATGTAGGCTGCAAAGAAAAAAAACTATAAAACATATTGAAAAAGTCACTTGACAAGTTGCACTCAAAATGGAAACACCATTGCCATCACCGTCAAAGGCACAAAGTGGTGTGCAGTTGACCCCCAACGACATGTCAGGTCAGATAATAGAAGACTACAGAAACGACCGCGACCTGGATGGTGAAGACGAAAAAGAAATCACTATAGACAACATTCATGAGCCCCATGAAGCCAACGACACATTGACATCCAACACCGGCAGTCCCATTCGACGCGTAAAGACAGATTCAAGCGAGCAATTAGAGGGATACGGAAGTCTCAATCAAGGAGAAAGCGAGAATGAAGAAGATAACGGCCAGTTTGATGACAGCCAACACTTCAGTGACCACGAAGATATTTATGACAACTACGCGAACGACGAACAAGAGGAGCAGGAAACCGTTGACTTCAAACCGCAGGAAGTCGTTGAGCAGGAATTCAATTCGGACTTTGAAGATGATGAGGAGAACGGAAAGCCTGTGCTACAGAATGAATCAATACCACAGTTGAAACCGCCGACCGACGCAAACGAGAGTGAATCGGATGATTTCGACGATTTCCAGACTAAAACCGACGGAGAAGATGAAGACGAAGACTCTGACTTTGGGTCTTTCGACGACGCAGACGTGAAGGACAATTCAAACCTTCCTTCTGTTCCAGCTACATTCTCGGCGGAAATCCTTGACGACGAGGAGGCTTTGCTGAAGAACTTGCAAAAGGTTTTACAAATTGTTTTTGAGGACGAAGAACAGAAATCAGTAGAACCATATGAAAGTCTATTAAACGAAGGTGTAACGGAAAAGTTCAGAGAACTTTCCGTGATACCGAGGTTAAAACCACCAAATTGGATTCGACTGAAAATAAGACATGAATTACTAGTACACTTGGGGATTCCTATCAATCTTGACGAAATGGGGCTCAAAGAAAAACAGACTGGCATTTCTTCCACCGTATCGGAAACTGTAATCCCAGACTTTGAGACCCTCAACATATCTTCAGAGGAAGCAAAGATCCTCATGGAGACCACAGGTGACATTTTGTCCAAGTGCGAGACAGACAACATGAACAACACGGCAGAGCAATACTTGCTTGAGGCAAGCGACGAAGCCGTTGATGCGAAACTCAAACAATTACAGGAAAATCAAGAGCAGTTGATACGGTTGTCGTCCATATGGAATAACCAATTGGGAGAATTGAAGAAAAACTTCGACATGTACGAAAGCATCGTGCAAAGCTTCACAGGCCACCAGCAGCGCTTGCAAAGAGATGAGATGATGGAGAAGTTGAAGAAATTAAAGAAGAAGGGGAAGAGATAAATGAACGAATCTGGAGAAAAAGCGTAAGAAAATAGATGAACGAACCTGGAGAGATATAAAAGTGTGAGAAAATAGATGTAGCCATAGTGAAATCTTAAAATTTCCGTAAATTTCTCTTATTAATATACAAGTATAATAAAACAACTTATTACAAGTTGAACAAACTTCCAAAATCATCGGCCAAGTAGTTGTTGTCCAAACCACTCTGTAAGTTCATGTTCACGAAGGAGCTATCAATGAAGTTGGGGTTAGGTGTGGCAGCAGGCAATTCTTCACCATTCATTTCCGTAGGGAATTCACTACCAGCGGCCTGTGGTTGTGGGGACTGTCCTCTGGATGGCGACAAACTGTGTTTGACGTCTGGGAACAATTGTGTTGGCTCGAAGTTCTCAAAGAAGTTTTGATGGTTTGGCATATTGTCCGTCACTAACGACACATCTGGGAAAGAAAGAGTCAGCGAAGGTGAAGTATCATCCTTTTCTGAACCATTCTTTTTGGCTTTCACCAGTTGGACGAGATCCTCTAAGCGTCTGTTGGAACTATCCTTATTGAAACCCAGAGCTTGAAGCATCATCTCTTGTCCTTGTTTGTATGGAGACATATCATGTGGATATTCCCTTCCACCTGGAGAAATACCTGAAGCAGTTGAATGTGCTGGCGAATCTGACCTGTAGGTGACACCTGCGACATTTGTAGAAGTGTACAGCTGGTTATGTTCGTCGTTTGCTTTTCTGTTCGCATTCTTCTCCTGGTATTCTGCAATTTTTGTCCCCTTTTCAATCATCTTAGCTCTCTTGATACGATCGTTGGCGTACTTCTCGAATAAACGAGCAAGCAAACCTGCAATCGGGTAATTCTTTGCAATCTCCTTGAGCACTCCCTTCAACACGAAGAGCGAGTCGGATGCTGTGACTGCCACAACATTCAGCGACAGGTCCACGTGATAAACCAACATCATCATCGCACTGAACAAGATATACACGTACATCACAGGACTGTACTGCAATTGGTCACGGTCGAGCAATATCTTCAGCACCATTGAGATCATACGTGCCGCCTGGAAAGAGATACCCCAGGATGGATACTTGTAATTATTTGGGTTTGTAGAGCTCAGTCTGGCCATACGAATCAAGTTCAGTCTGTGGATAAGGTAAAGACGGTTGTAGTACTGAGCGTTCAAAAGACAACAGTAGAAGTTTTGGTTACCACCGTTCTCGACCAGGAAAACGAGCTCAGGTGGAAGGTTGGTAAACCAGATACCCATCAACATGTCACAGTGCTGGATGATCGAGAACTTGCTCTTCTGCTTGAGTTGCTCAGACTTAACCGAGTACTGATGTTTGATGATGATACCTGTGATTTCAGCCAATTTGACCAAGTGAATGAAATAAAGTACTTGGGTACGGTCGATTGGGTATGGCAGAACAATACCAGCTTCTGGGTCATTTTCGTCGAAATCTTCTTCAGTGAGCATAGGCACATCACAATCATTTAAGTCAATGGTTGCTGGGCGACCAAAGGCAATTGCCACATTACGATCCTTTTCAAAAAGACACCACCAGATGCGTCTCCAAATTTTCTTTTCAGACCTGCTTTGCTTTTCCAGGTTACTCACGTCACGCTGGAAACCAAATCCTTGGGCAAGGGCAATGGCCACCTTGGTCCAGTAGTATGAGTTCTTAGTGACATCTTCTGGACCTTCCCAGAACAGACCTATGAGAATAAGAGTCTGAATGATACAAACGGGATCACTTTCGTAGTTTGCTTCGTAAAGCGCCTTGGCTCTACCAAAGAAAGTCATCAGCGCAAGTGACTTCTGACCGTTAGAATCGAAAAGTTGGGGGTTCTTCAGAACACGGCATCCACACAACATCACCGCCTGAAGGAGAATAAGAGATGGCGAGTCATCAGGATCGTTAAATTTGTACATGAACTCCGTTCGGTTGATGACAGGCATCAAAGGATGGACGTGCTCGAAATACGATTCGATTAAATCGAGCTGGAGTTCGCGTGAAGGTAAGAAGAAACATCCACGTAACTTCAAAATTTCCATTTCGACAGAATCTAATGCACCGTCATTGACTTCGAACATGTCCTCCGTGAGCAAAAGGTGATTTTCGCCAACTTCCTGAGCCACAAAACCCACCAGCGAAGCCCCCAAGAACGTGAGCAGCGGCGCCTTTTGCTTCTTACCAGGAACCAGACGCTTGAAAGCTGGAGATCTCTTGTAGTTCAGTGTAAGCGTTGGAGGGACTGATACTTGCGAGATGTTTAAGATTGGTTCATTGGAAGAAGATGAATGTGAGTGCGCCATTGTAGTGTCAGCTTGGTCAGGAGAACCATCATCATATCTTTCATCCATCGTTGTATCTTCTTCATCTTCTCTCTTTGCGCGCTTGACCTTAGGTTCACTATTGTTGGCGTTTCCACGCTTTTTGGCTTCAGGGAGAATACATTCACATCCAAAGGTAATGCAATTAGTACACGGGATATGGATTTCCGCATCACAACGAACCTTGCGCGATCTACACACTGTACAGGCCCTGGAACCTCTAGGACGTTTGTATTTGATAGTGAACGCTTTTGGTTTGTCGGATGACTTTGCCTTTTTGGATTGGTTGGAATTGTTGTTGGTGGCGGTATTACTATTATTGATTCCCGTTGAGCCTGTTCCATTCAAGTGTGCTCCGTTGCCGTTGACCGCGTGGTCGTCCTCTCTCTTGACTTTTGGAGGCATATCTGTGGCACTATCTTAGGCTTTGATGAAAGGAGTAGTATTGTATTTTTGGAGAATATGGTGGGAGGTTGATATAAGTCGATATTTGCTAGACTTAATTTTTTGGAGGAGGATTTTTTTCGTCGTACAAAAGAGGGAATTGGGATAGAGACACGAGAGTAGCATACAGCTGCTGCTTTTACTTTCGTTACTCCGATATAAACTTTATGTATGTCCGTTGCTAAACATGTCGCTAATCCGCTAGAAATTCTATGCCAATACTCTTTCATAGACTTTTCTTATCTAAAACTGGGCATTTCTTATAACCGTCGGACTTTCCCCATAGTACCGATTTAGCAGCGCGGCCATTTCTCTCTACCCCGATGGACCCGTGACGGAGTACAAAGTTTGTTAATTTTTTTTTTGCGGAACTTCTACTGTGCGGGGTTTGCAACTAACCGCGAAACCTTCGACAACTAGCCGTTGAGTGTTCTACGCGACCTGGATATCTATAAAGTCTTTGAAGAACTCTATTTTTTTCTACAGTTTGACTCAGGCAGATTTTTTACAAGGTGCATTTCTTGCATTGTCTTGTGACAATAGCAATTCCGAATTGTGTACAATAAAAATAACCATACAGCACTCATCTCAGTGACTTGCAGCGCGGCTGGTGAAATAATTATATCGGTTACTCCCGGTGGAATGCAACTATTTTTGCGCCATTTCTGTAAGCGTTCATTCGCCCGATATTTCAAGTACACAAGGAGGATTGGTCCGGTCTCTGTGTCATATCTGTGTTTGAACCCCGTACTCACGTCAAATGTCTCCTATTTCGTACCCCCTCCTCCGCCTCCGCTGTACACAAAAATTTGCCAGCTTTTTTTTTGGTTCACCAAGATGTCGTGGAAAGTTCTACAAACCGGGGCATCTGTGGCGGCACTTTTCTTTGTAATCAAAGAATTGTACGATGCCTACACGAAGTCCGACCATGACTTGACTGCGCTCCCACCGAAGTCCCGAGGAATCTCGTCGCTCATTGGTAACACTGAATTGGTAGAGATCAAGTCGCTCTCTCAATTCACTGGATGCAAGATCTATGCGAAACTCGAGGTGAACAACCCTGGAGGTAGTGCTAAGGACCGCGTTGCCCTTGCTATCATCCAAGGTAATGAAAAGGAGGGGAATCTCAAACCTTTTTCCGGTGATGCAATCTTTGAGGGCACTTCTGGTTCTACAGGCATCTCGTTAGCTATGTTGGCTAATGCGATGGGCTACAAGGCACACATTTGTCTTCCTGACGATACTTCTGCTGAGAAACTTCGCTTGCTTGAAGCTTATGGTGCAGTGATCCACCCCGTTCCCCCTGCATCGATTGTCGATCCCAACCAGTACACTAACATTGCCCGTATGAAGTGTGAAGAGGCCAACCAGTCAGGAAAGACAAGAGCCATCTTTGCAGATCAGTTCGAAAATGAATACAATTGGAAAGTACACTACAGTACAACGGGCCCGGAAATTTGGAAACAAATGAGTGGTGACATCGACTACTTCATCACTGGTCTGGGAACTGGAGGTACTATTGCAGGTGTATCTAAATACCTCAAAGAACGTTCGCCAACTACAAAAGTCATCTTAGCAGATCCACAAGGATCTGGCCTCGCAAATAGAGTCAACTTTGGAGTGATGTACGACCAGGTGGAGCGCGAGGGTACACGTCGTAGACACCAGGTCGACACACTTGTCGAAGGAATTGGCCTTAACAGACTCACAAACAACTTCAAGCATGCCGAACCCTTCATTGACTCGGCCATCAGAGTCACCGACGAACAGGCGCTCAAAATGGCAAAATTCCTCTCCATTAATGATGGCTTTTTTTGGGGATCTTCTGCAGCTATAAACTGTGTGGCTGCGGTGAAAACGGCCTTGAAAACCGACTCTCCAAAATCTATAGTGGTGATAGCCTGCGATTCAGGGACGAGGCACATGTCCAAGTTCTGGAAGCACGCGTCGGAAGTGGACCCCGATATCTCCCTTGATGAAATTCTTGAATGAGTCAAAATATTATCGTACGAGATCGCCCTGGCAAAATTATATAGACACATAGACACGATAAAGGCGGTAAATGAACAATAGATTATGATTCAAAAGAAACAGCGTAGGAAGCTCTTCAGGAACGTGAAACTTGATTGCAGTCTTTTCGGAAATATTCTACAGAAGTGTTCAAGAACAATAAACTTCACACTTAATCTAAATTTACTCAAGCGTCACCCTCTTCACTACTTTCAAACTCTACTGTTATCTTTCCCTCATATCATCTATCTATTACCTCTATTCACAAAAACTAAGCGGTAGACAATCTTCATTATTGTACTCATTATCCGCTACTTCTCTTCCAATTTCTTCTTAGCCTCTCTGTAAACCTTGATCGTGCTCAACGTACTTGCACTGATACCCATCCATATCTGAACAGTGTCAAATGGGAGTGCCAAATCAAACACTGTGTATGTGTTGAAGATTATATCAGATATGTTCTTGTAGATGTCCAAGTACGCGTTTGTCTTGCGGAACCTGATTTCATCCATCTGCTTGGCATCCTCTGGTGAAATAGTCGTGGGCACCGGTGTCCGCGATCCATTTCCTAATAATTGTTTCAGAAGGACCTTTGCCTTGTTCTTCACCTCGATCAGAACCTTCAAGTCCATCTCCTGTTGTGATACATTATTCGATTGCTCATAAGCATTGTAAAGGTTGAGCCAAGAGTCATAGTACCATGCCAAAGACTCGTGCTTTGCGACAAATGGTTGGAATCCAGGCCAATTGGTGTTGTAAACGCCAACCTTAAGCAAAAGAAGCGACTCATCGAAAATAGAATAGTAGAGTCCGAACAACTCACCAAGAGTTTTGCGGGAGAAGACCTCGTGGTTGATGTTCATCTGGCCATTCTTGTATGTGATGTTGTTCTTCAAATTCTTCAAGACAGTACGCAAACGGAATGGGGATCTACCGAATCTCAAGTACTGACGGTACATGCCTAGGTATTTAGCCATACCCAGGAATTTCTGCATGAACTGGAAGCAGAGTAAGATCACCACAATCTTAGCGAAGTTGGCTGGGTGCTTGATGAAATTGCGCAACAAGTTGAGCTGTTTCAGCTTACTGTTGTACCTCTTACTGATGATGTCTATGTTAATGGATGGATCACTCAAGTATTTTTCAGTCTTTTCCGCGTGGTAAAGCGCTAATCTTAGCACGTATTGTCCCACCTTGGCCATCTTGTCCTTGCCCGTGATATCATTCAACATTTCCCAGAATATGTCCCATGTTGATACCTTGTTCTTCCTCGGTAACTTTTCCGGCTCAATGTGCTCTTTAATCTTGTGGTCACTGGTTGGCGTGACGTAAAACGCTTGTGCGCTCTGCTTGGATGGCGTCTTGTTGACGACCTGAGTAGTGGTTTCCATACTATGCCGCGATAATGGTGAATCTAGCCACTCCGAATGAAAAAGTTGTTGTTGTGTGTTTCTTGAGACCCCCTCACCTGAATAATAATATGCTGTTGACGAAGAGTTGGGTAATATCGCAGGTCCTCGGTAATATATAACTGGTTCCTCTGGCTCTGGAGATCCTCTATCGTTTACGTATCGGTTGAAGTATCGAATACGGTCTTCCGCCATGGCTGGAGTTGGGCGGCGATGTCGTCTGTATATATAAGGGGAAAAAAAAAAGAAAGCGCCAAAAAACGTGCAGTTTTGTAAAGACTTTTTGAAAAGTAGTGGGGAGTATATCACACAAAATACACAGTGCGAACACGATGAAACGTTGTATTGTAGAAATGCAACCACAACGCAGTTACTCAGGTTACACGCAAAGAAGAATTTTACGCCAAAAGATCACCAATTCACTAAACAGGTGGTATTTTCTCTCGGCTGTTTCAACAGTGCTGGTTCTTCGGTGTTGTTTTCCAGCAGTTTATTCTTGTGATTTGCTTGCCCATCAAATGTCTCCGCACTAACGGAAATAAACCTAAATTTACGTCGCAAGCACGTAATCTCTTGGAGTAGCAAACGCGCAACAATTGGCCATTGTGCAGTCGAGCAACTTCCGGACCACAGGTAACCTTTTGTGAGCTGTGACTACTGTTACCTCATCTCGCCTAAAAAAGCAATACATGACAGAAACGTGCGAACAATTGGTCATGGTTCGGACTTTTTGAAACCCTAAATTCTCTCCGAGATAACCATTACCTAGTCCATGACCTAAAGATTTCTCGAAAACATCCTTGAACTCCGACTGTTTTACAATTATGTCGTATTCTTTTGTACTTTTTTATAATTGTGCCTTTGTATTTGTACTGCTTTACAATTGTAACTACCTCTCCTGTAGCTGATATTCTTATCTTTTGCAATACCCTCATCATCGGTTATAACCTCATCGTTCTCACTCTTTTGTAACTAATATCCTCTCCATATCTTCGTTTGTCTCGTTTTCTTGATCTACAGTCGTTTACATTATGTCTATTAGGTTGGTTTAACACGAGATCTGCGAGGTGCTTCCTCAGCTCTTTGTTTGGGCCTGCCCTGTGAAGTGAGATTATATCGAATGCAATGGTTAGCTCTGTCAACACAGATAAGAATTGTCATGATTATGCACGCATGGACTCGTGAATTTTTGACAATGTTTTCCTATCTATGCCTTGGAACCGTTTAAGGTAACTTGACTGGTACCGTTTGAGGTAACTTTACTGGTACCGTTCAAGCTGACTTGACTGGCACTGTTTGAGGTGACCTGAGGACCCATCATGAATGCTCCCACAGATCCCAAGTAGCCTTCGTGCCTCAAAAAGTACGACTTCATGTCACCCTTCGACCAGAAATTCACAGCATAGCTCAATGTGTGAATTGTCTGCTTGTGTCCTGAGATATAACTTCCTCCAAAATAAATACGTTTTAAATCGAGTCTGGTAGCCTGCAAATAGGCAATTTGACCGATGTTGTTCGAGATCAGATACAAGAGCGAACGTGCAATGTCCTCTTGCTTAAATTGTTGTAATTTTTCAAGAGGACTCAATTGTGTCATCTGGTTATTGAACCTAAGTTTCTTGAAAACCTTGGCAAACGACAGCGCAATGTGATTGGACTTAAGCCCTATCTTATTGTAACTGGTTCCATAAATATCACCGACAAGCAAATCAATGTTGTCGTTGTTTCCTTTAGACGCCATCTCCAACATTTCGTTGTAGTCTTGCGCGTCTGTAAGGAGCGACAAAAGACCCCAGAGTGTTCCTCCACCAAGTGAAGAACCCCCTATACGCTCAAACTCCCCTGGACCTGTAACCTTGATCATAGACACACCGCTGCCGATGTTAACTAGAAGGTATGGGTATATTTCCAGCTCCAGTGGAGATTGGTTAATCAGAGACGTATCGTTTTCAATCAAATCGTAAGTGAATATTTCGTTTGGGATCTTGGTGATGAGCCAGTCTAACCCCTTAATAAGACATGCCATCTCGTCTTTCGCCACTATTTGCATCGGCAATTTGTGTTTCTTGAACAGTTTGGTCATGAGCTTGTAGAATTTGTGCGCGCCTCCACCAGTCGCGACAATGTACGTGATGGGGATATGTTCGGCAGGTTGCAGTTTGTTCTTCTGAATGCTCTTCCTCACTAACCGTATCATGAACACAAGCACCTCCAGCTCAAAGTTCTCCGTTTGAAAATCCTTGAAGTGGAGTTTTCCTCCGCTGCGATCGCCTGTACGATGCTTGCTGAAGTATATGAGCTTCGTTAAAGTCCCTCCGATATCAGCACTGATGTGAATAACTTCGGAGTTGTGCTTCGGCAATGTTATATTCTTGGTAGGGTCATCAACCTCGTCGTTGTCGTGCTCTTCGCTTTGTAATTGTTGTTGAACCTCGTCTTCGCTCTCCGAGCTTGACTCGGGAGCGGGACTAGAGTTATTGGAGCCGCTGGAGCTTCTTGAGCTGTCAGAAAAGAAGGAGTCGTTGGCTATGTATGCGCCTGAACAGTCGATCTTAATTGTACCTGGAAATGCATCTTCTAGGTTTATCTCTTCAATCATGGCGCTACTTGAAGAAAGTTGTGCTCTCACTTTTCAGTCTTATAAATCCAACTTTTTTTTTAGGTAAAAAAATTCTTCGGCCGCTCATGATATTATAAAGTACGTGTCGCGGGTGGACCGTGGAAATCGTTTCCTACAAAGCGCGGCTGTTAAACAGCTGCCGGTTTTTAACTCGGTACAACCCCTATAAATTTACGGCTAAACGGTCACACTGGTCCGATAGTTTTGTTGGGGAAGTCCACGAAAAAAAAAAGTACCGTCTGCGCCCATAACCACTTTGTGGGGCCGTGTACCCTTTTTCGCTCACTTGCTGAGCCCGTGATTCGATAAATATGTCAGCTTAAAATTTCATAGATATCAAATAAACCGATAAGGCCTCGGTTACTGAGAAGGGCGTGAGAACTGTGGAAGTTGCCGAAAGCATCCTCTTCATAGTCACACTAGCTTTACATTATTACTTCTTCCAGTAATCCATCGAATAGAAAAAAAAACTATAACCTGCTCTTATCTTAATCCGCTTCCGATCCACCGAATGCAGTAACCTTTGCATCGGTCAATCTTGTCAATCGCTGCCGCGGCAGCTTCCAAAACTTAAAGTCCGTTCCTCGTATAGCCGGGTCACGTGATCGCGTTACATGCACGCTCACAATTTTTCACAGGGTAGATCTTTGAGCTTTCCTATATTGGCACCATGGCGCTATTATCTTTGACAAACAAAGTTGTTCCGTCGGTATACAAACTTGAGCTTTCGCTCAGCTACAAAAAGCCGAACTTTACAGGAAAACTTGAGATAGAACTTGAGCCAAATGATGAATGTTCAGAATTTCTGTTGACTCTCCATGCATCGAAGTTGATCCTCACGAAGAGTTTCTTGAAAAGTGAAGGTAATGACGATGTCAAGCTCGCTGTGCTGTATGACAGACCGAATCAGACGGTCACTTTGACACTGAATGAGAAAGTTCATGCCAACAGCTCTGTTGTCATCAACTACATGGGTCTGATCAATGCTATTCAAACCTTCCAAGACAAAACCCAGGGTGTTTTCAAAACCAACTACCTGGATGAAATCTCTGGTAAGTCGAGCAACTACATCATTGCGACTCACTTCCAACCATTTGGTGCAAGACAATGTTTCCCACTCATCGATGAACCATCCTCAAAGGTTCCAATTCAGTTGAACATCGAAACTTTGGCCAAGTTCAAAGTTGCGTCTGTGGGTAAGCTTTCGTCAGTCAAAACTATTGACTACTCTGAGAACGCTGTGTTTGAGTTCGAAAAGACCCCAGCGATAGCAGCATCTGTCTTTGGTTTCGTAATTGGTGACTTTGAGCATATCGAATCAAAGTCTAATGATACCCCAATCGGAGTGTACACACCATTGGGCGAATCTCTGAAGGCCATTTACGCCCTTGAGCTCATCAAAAAGTTCATGCCCATCTTGGAGGATCTCTTTGGAGTCAAATATCCATTGGATAAACTTGACTTTGCAGCATTGCCATTCTTGGCCGATGGAGCTATGGAAAATTGGGGTCTCGTTACAATTTTGCAGAACCAACTTCTTTTAGGTGAACCAAAAGACTTCACTTCCCGCTATGGGTTGCAGCAGTTGGTTGCACACGAGTTAGTGCACCAGTGGTTGGGTAACTTGGTCACTTTTGGTGATTGGGACCTCCTTTGGTTGAACGAAGCTTTGGCAACTTGGATCGGTAACTACGTTGTCTACAAGTCTCAAATTAATGCCAAGGAGATTAACTATAGATATGATCTCGAGGATGATTATGAAGCACTTATGGACAGGGATTGCCTCATTGATGAGTCTGAGAAACTTAGCGTCAACAGCATTCACGATTACATGAGCAAGTTGAAGATCAACAATGAGTCAACTACTGCCACAATCTTCACCACAGACTCTTATGAGAAGGGAATTGCTTTGGTTCGCATGATTGCCAAAACCGTTGGAGTTGACACCTTCTTTAAATGTTTAGGAAACGTCATTGAGGAGCACAAGTATAAGTCGATAAAGTCGATGGACATCTGGAACGAAATGAACAAGGAAACGCCAGCTGACTTGAAAGCCTTCACGCACTCTTGGGTCCGCTACCAAGGATTTCCACTTGTTCATGTTAGTGTCAAGGGTAAAAACTTGCATTTGGATCAGCACTTATACTTGTACAACTTGGAGCCTTCTCAGTTGGGTCTGGAAGATGCCCCTTACCACTTACCCTTGAACATCAAGTGCACGGGTGATAAAGTATTGCCTTTGGTGATGTCTGATAGAAGCTTGGATTTGGAAATTACTTTAGATCAGCTTATTTGTTTGAACGCAAACAGAACTGGATACTACAGGGTTATATACTCAAGAGAGCTTGTGGAAAAGAGTTTGGTACCTGCTATCAAGAGAAATGAGTTGAGTTCAATCGAGTTGACTGCCATTATTAATGATTATGGTAAGATCTTGGGCACAACGCGCTCCTCGAGAGATGATCTCTTCCTGTTCCTTGCAATCATGGACGCTTTGAGCTCTCCAGAGTGGATTATTGATTTTTCAGTACTTAAGGTGATGATGGACTTCCTCGAAACTATTAACAACATCATGTTACACTTCACAGACTATAAGCGCTTTTCAGAGTACGTTCGTCAACTTACAAACGCACTCTTTGAAAAGGTTGGTTCTTGGGAAATGGAAATGTCCAGCAACTACCTCAAAGCTGAGATGCAAGTAAGGAATTCCTTGTTGCAATTTGGAATCGATGAGCCTGCGCAACAGAAGATTGCAAAAACGTACTTCAAACAGCTCTTTGCTCATCAAGGGTTCCTTCCTAAGGAGGTTGCTTCTTCAACGTTTAACTGCATGATTCGCAAGGCATCTCAAAAGGACTACAAGAAGATTTTGGAGCTTGTTAAAAACTCCGACGTTTCGATGTTGCTGCACTCCAACATCACGCCTCATGAATTGCAAACAGTTGCACTCTCGGCACTTGGATTTGTTTTGGACCCAGCATTGCTCCATAAATCGCTCAACTTCGTCAAGACCAACATCGACTCGAAAATGATTGAACTCGGCCTTCTTGGATTTTTATTCACCAACGACAAACAGCGTAAGTTACAGTTGTGGGCTTGGTACAAAGTCAATTATGATTTGTGGATCAAGACTTCCCTTCGTAAGGGACAGTGGAGCGAGCAATTGTCCCACACTATGCACAACGTGTCGTCGATGATTTTGGGAGATGTGATGCAAGGTGACAAGGAGCTTTGCGAGTTACGCGAACAATTCGTCAATGAAAAGAAGCGTTCTTTGCCTGCTCACGGGTTAGTTGAGCTCGTTGAGGGCCTTGAAGACCTGAATGAAGAGAAAATTAGAGTGGCCAAGTTTTATTTGGAGAATTAGAGAATATTACAGGAAGAGCCAAGTATTGGAAAATTAGATTGACCTTAGAGGTGGCCTTTGTATATAGAAGTTATAGGCATTAAATCAAGTTCTGATAAGTAAGAGTTGTAAGGTTGCCACAAGACTTCGTTAAATAACCAGTTGTACATGCCTTTACTTATTTTAATGCTTCATTTGTTTCATTATATGCTATCTATAAAAGGAATGAGCTACGAGTCCTTCACCACCAGGGTGAGCACGGACTCTAAAGTAGCAATTAATTCTTATTATGCGAGTATGCGATTACTGAAAGCCAGTCCAGAATCCTACATCATCCACAGAACGTTTCCACCTTTCACGCTCATTAAGATCGAGTTAGCGAGGCGATCTTCCTCTTGGAGTATATCTGAGTTCACCAGACGAAAGCTGGTTTCAGAAATTTGGGAGGCATCAGTAGATTCACAACAGTTGCCCAACTCTAAAGAGCTGTCATTGCAAGAGAAGCTTTGTTCATATTCTCCACTGCTATTGCCCTCGTCAAATTGTAAGCCGCCAACCGGGGTATTCGACGAGCTGCGGAGAAAGTATTGACTTTGATTCTTGTTCAATTGACTCGGTGTTGGAACACGACTGGAGTGAGTACTGTTGCTGCTTACCCTCCGGAACAAGTTCTCAGTGGGCGGTTTAGTATTGCGAGTGGAATAACCGTAGCTCAAGCTACGGCTACGACCAATGATCTCGTTGCGAAGCGAGTTGTTACCGCTCAGTAAGGTAATAGGGTTTGCATATTGAAACCTGTCGGACGGACTTCCTGTACTAGGACCATGTTCGTCAATCAGGCTTGCACCACATCTACCAATGGATGACTGTGGCTTGGAGCCACCAACGGCGAATCTAGTAAGAGAATCCGGGCTGTTTGTGATGCTATTTGCGCGACTTGGTCTGTGAGTGCATAAATACCTGTCGGTGCAAATTTCGCAGCTGTTCAGTTCGTGTTCACAACATCCGCAATTGTCATTACTGTTGGTTCTGGAGCAAGGTGGAGGTATGAGATAATCCTGACGACCTGATTGCTCGGATCTCTCAATTTCACGAGAAGTGGCGTCGAACCACTTTTCAGAATCAATCCAGTCGTTCGATCCCGATTTCAAAGATTGCACGTCGTTCTTCTCCAGAGTGACGGAAGACAGCACCAGGGGAGTTCGCTTTATGGAGCTTTTAGTAGATTTCCTTGTCTTGAGCTTTAGGGATGCATTTCTGAATATATTGAAGTTTGGTGTAGAATGTGACCTAGTACGGAAATCAGTTCCGTCGTTCGTAGTCTCCGAGTACGCCACAGACGAGAACTCCACGCTTTCCAGTGTAGTAGTAGCTTCTCTCTTGAACAACCTCATCCACAATTGACTAAGATCTATAAGGTATCGATCTACCCGCGCTGAACTATGGGGTATGAACTTTAATATATATATCCGGTCAAGTTTATACAGCACCCCTACAATAAGGAGCAAAAATACACTCCTGCAAAAAATCGATATACGCCAACCTTTAGGCGCGGCGGTTAATCCGAGATGCGTGAATATTTTCCAATGTTTTCACTATTAACCTCCTTTTCTTTTTTATCGCGATGGTATCGTTCTAGTTCTGTTCTTGAGTATAGACAGCATCCACGATCTTCGTGGAAGCCCCTAGCGTTCAACTGTGTAAGGGAATTGAGGTATGACCGCGTTTCAAAAGCTGAAACTATTATTTCCACTTTAGTGTCGAGTAGCCAACTAGTTATTCACACTGAAGAAAAATCCTGCATATCCCTCCAACGGTCGTTGGGGAGACGCAAGTAAAAGTTGAAGGGGGGCTGTTGATTTCTACTCAGTTCATTTAAGTTGCAAAATAGGACAAATTCACAGTGGTGCTGAGACAACGGGACTACTATGATAGAATCAGGCAGTGAATCATCATTAGCGAGCGTAGAATTTTTGGGACAATAGCAGGTCCGCGCACCCCGAGGAGAAATTTCACACAAACTTAAGACAAAGGTATTTCACGGGGACTATAGAAAGGCATTATTGACGCCAAATACATCAATATTTGGCAGCATCATTCGCTCATTTGGGCAGTTTCAGGGATCGCCGTCAACGTTAAGAAAGTGTTCGTTCGGCGTTTTTCACGATACTTGCAATCTAGCCAGAAAAAGATATTGTGCTACAATAATTTAGTTGCGCGGCACTCCCGAATAGCACCACTAATATTTCGGTCCTAGCGATGTTTTTGTTGATGTAACCCTGTTAATGAAAGATTGCAAGATGTAACCTAGACTAAATCATTGTTTGGTAAACATTTCTTAGATCTGGTGAGCAGTCCCCACCAGAATCTCGGAATTACTGAGCCACTTAGCGTCCTCCGAGCACTTCGGCCCCTATCTCATTGCCGAATGTGTAGACGTCTACCAGCGAGGCTCAGAACTGTTTTGTGCAAATACTTACATTATCGTTTATGAAAATTGTCGTATTCTAGACCAACTATACACACTTATTAGGCTGCTTTTCCGGTGCCAACCTTTGGTGGATATTCTCCGGGTTCTCCCTCAATTGGAACACATGTACACCATTGTTCTTTGGGCACGCTGTCCATCGCTCTTGGGATGTGTAAACCACATCCGATCCAAGAAGTGTTTTCTAGCCGTTAGTCGTAGATCTCAATCGACTTCATTATTACTTACCGCAAGTTTCACAGGGGGTTGGCCTACACATGGCTTCTATGGTTTGAAAAATTCCCAAAAATTTGATCTTTTTATATTACCAGAAATTTAAAACTGTGGAGCCCTATAGTTTTTCTGTGAATGTGCGGTAAAGTTGCAAGAAAAGGCCCCAATTTAGAGACCAAGTTTGGTAACTAGCTTATTACTGACGCTGATCCTATAAAATATTCATATGAAGTAATTTAAGAGCGCACGGCACATTCTTAGGTGTTGGAGATATGATCGGGCTCAAATTGCGAAATTTGTGCACCATCAAACGTTTTATTAGAAACCTTAATGGGTTCAACTATGCAGGGCGAGACAATCAAATTTAGCATAATTCTAGAAGCAAATGTCAGACATAAATGCTAGATGAATTTTTGTACTAGTTGATCATTCTAGGTGAGAGATGTTCTAGTAATTTCGACACCTACATTCAAGTTATATCTATTCTTCCATAATCTTATCACTCCTTTTTCTCCTCCTTCTGCTGTTCTGCCAACTGTTCGTCTATATCCAAGTTCTCTTGAATGTTCCACAATTGGGCATACAAGGATCCGTCCTTCTGCAAGAACCCGTAATGAGTTCCTTCTTCTTGGACCTTTCCACCATTCAAGACAATGATCTTGTCAGCATCAGCGATTGTCCTCAACCTGTGGGCAATCAGCACATTTGTGCTTCTATGTTCTTTGGAGACGTCTCTGATGGTCTTGAGAAGAGCCTGCTCCGTGTGAGTGTCCAATGCGGACGTCGCCTCATCAAAAAAGGTAATTGGAGCACGCTTCAAGAGCAATCTTGCAATTGCCAACCTCTGTTTTTCTCCTCCAGAAATCATCATGCCTCGTTCACCAACAATCGTATCCAAGCCCTCAGGCAAATCCTTGATTAATTTGTCAAGTTGCACCTTCGAAATCATTTCAAGAATTTCACTGTCTTCGGCGTCCAAGCGGCCATAACGAACGTTTTCCTTAATGGTATCGTTGAAAAGTGGAGTTTCCTGAGGAACAATACCAATTTGCTGTCTGAGAGACTCTAAAGTGACCTTCGAGATATCTTGCCCATCAATGAGAATGCGACCGCTGTCCACGTCGTAGAATCTGAAGAGCAAGCGCAAGATGGTCGACTTTCCACTTCCAGATGGTCCCACAACGGCCACTTTTTCACCAGCAGGAATCACAAACGACACGTCTCTCAAGATTGGTCTATCTGGATGGTAGCCAAAGGTGACATTTTCGAACCTGATCTCACCTGGAATGCCGTTCTTGTTGAGCGCAAGAGCTTTGGCACCTGGAGCATCGCGAATCTTGATTTCATGGTTTTGCAACTGGAACAAGTTCTCCATGTCAAGCAAGCTCTGCTTCAATTCTCTGTAAACCGAACCAAGGAAATTGAGTGGCACACTCAATTGAAACACCAACTGGTTAATGAGAACAAGGTCACCAACTGTAAGTGCACCACTGGCCACACCTTGACAACCCATGTACATCATACCAGTAAGGGCAGACGTGAAAATGAGGTTCTGGCCAGCATTCAAGAAGGCAAGGGACGTTGCAACTTTGATCAGAGCATTCTGGTACTTGGTTAAAGATTTCTCGTATTTCGAAGCTTGATAAAGTTCATTATTGAAGTACTTTACCAGCTCATAGTTAATCAACGAGTCTAAAGCAACAGAAGCAGCCTTGTTGTCAGCATTGTTCGCCTGACGTCTAAACTTAGTTCTCCAAGCAGTCGTACGAATAGTGAAAATGGAATATGCCAACATCGTAGCGAAAGTCATAGCCGCAAACGAGGCACCGTAGTTGTACGTCAAAATACCACACACGATCGAGATTTCAAAGGTGATTGGGATGATGTGAAACACAAGCGCACTCAAAACACTACTGATACCTTTAGTACCACGGTCGATTGCGCGTGTCAATCCACCTGTTTGAGTTGAGAGGTGGAATTGTAAGTCCATGTTTAACAAGTGCAGGAAAGTGTTGTAGGCAACTCTTTTAATAGCACTTTGAGAAACCAGGGCAAATACAGCGTTCCTCAATTCTCCAAATAAGACTGCTCCGAAACGAGCACCACCATATGCTAAGATCATCGTACCGATAACGGTACTCATAGTACCCACTTCGGAGGCCCAGTCAATATTCATCGTGTCTATAATCTCTTTGAAAAAGAATGGAACCTGAACATTGAGGAGCTTTGAAGAAATCAACAACAGCAATGCAAGCACAACACGGAACTTGAAGGAGGGTTTGTCCTTGGGCCATATTGTGTGAAGAAGTGATTTAATCATCTTCGTTTCGGAAGTGGTCGCTTTGCGACCAAATAACGAAGTTGCCAGTTGATCCTTCTGTTGATCCTTCTTTTCCTCTTTTGCTTTGCTTTGTTCTATGACGACATTTCCTTTGGTTTTGTCCAACGAGACTACCTTCGATTCTTTCTCATTAGCCTTTGCAGCTTCCCTCCAGACCCCACATTGCAGGAATTGCCTGGCGATGGTAATTCCAGGACGTGTGGGACGGGTCGTAAGAACTGATCCCTGGTGAATCTGGCGTAGTGGCCTAACTATGGCAGTCTTGCCAAAACGTCCCAGTATGAGACGAATCATGGGAATCAAAAACTGTGGTTTTAATCTTTTTTCAGCACGCACAATTGAGAAATCAAACCGATAGCGGACACTTTGAAAATGATACGCTGATAAGTAACCGAGATGATAGCAGAAACTAAAGAGTTAAAATAGCGCTCTTGCAACTCTTACATCTTCTACTCTTTATTAAGTATCTTGATTCTTTATAAATAATAGGAGGCATTTTCGCGTAAGATGGCGAATTGAGGGCTTTCTGCTGAGTAGACTTTCTGCTTGAAAGCGGAGTTTGCTCGGTAATGCGGGCGAACGGGGTAATAACCGTTGGAAAGCCGTATGAATCACAATAACGCTATGGAATTGTTCACATCCATTGTGGACCCTTCCCACCATTTCTACATTTAACTAACTTTATGGATTTACTACTTTAACTGTGCATGATTCCCGATCACTTGCCCTGCTCGTTCAAAGCCTCCTTGATAGCGGCAATGACCTTGTCGACGTGACCCTCGTAGACAGAGACACCCATGTGTCCAACTCTGAAGTACTTACCGACCAAAGCCTTGTGAATACCACCAGCAACGGTGAAACCCTTCTTGGCCAAAGAACCCAAGAACTCACCACCGTTCAAACCTTCTGGGAAGTAGACGGAAGTCAAACCGTGGGCAGCGACCTTGTCGTTAACTGGCAAAATCTTCAAACCCAAGTCAGCCATGCTCTTCTTGAAGTGGTCGGAAACCTTGGCGTGGCTTGCGAATCTGCCGTCCAAAGACTCCTGGAAAATCTCGTCCAAAGAAACCTTCAAGGCAGTGATGGTCTGAATAGCTGGGGTAGCAACGTACTGAGCACCACCGCTCTCGTAGGCCTTCATCACTGGGGTCCACTTCTTCATCAGCGCGAAGAAGACAGAGTCCTTCTCTCTAGCAAGAGCCTTCTCAATAGCTCTCTCGGAAGCGAAGAAGATAGACAAACCAGCTGGGACACCAATGGCCTTCTGAGAAGCAGTCAAGGCAAAGTCAACTCCCCACTTGTCGAATTCGAGGTCTTCAACACCAACGGAACAGACACCATCGACAATAACCAAAGTCTCTGGGCTGACCTTCTTGACAACGTTGGTGACTGCCTCGACATCAGAGACAACCGAGGTAGAAGTGTCAACCTGGGTAATAGTGATGGCAGCGTACTTCTTCTCCTTCAACTTGGCCTCAACAGCATCAACCGGAACAACATCACCGATCTCAGCAGTAATGACGTCAACATTAGCACCGTAGACACGGAGACATTCAGCAAAGGAGTCAGAGAAGAAACCAGTGGACAAAACGAGCACGTTTTCACCTGGGGCAACGATGTTACCTGCAGCAACATCCCATCCCAAAGTACCAGAACCAGCCAAAACGTAACCCTGAGCACCTGGGGCGGTACTCTTGAACAACTTTCTCAAGTTCTTCAAGACAGATTGGAAGGTGGCAATGAACTCCGGAGAGGTGTGGGCCTGGGAAGGAGTAGACATAGCACCAAGGACACCATCCGAGAACTCAATTGGTCCTGGAATCATGGTCAACTTGTGTGGGGGTTGCTTGTAAGGGGTCGACATTGTATTGCGGATGATTGTGCGAGTAGAAGTTCTTGCAAAGAGGCGAAATAAAGTTGGAGTTGATTTTGCTCGACTTTTCACCAAGTTGATCATAAGTTAACCCCAAAAAAAATGTCCAGCAAACTAGTATATATCTTGATCGAGTAGCCGGGGATCCTGGCCCGAGCTATTACTCAGGTGCTATCAGTCATGTGATTTCGGTGATAGCCGTATTACTACCAATTGCGGGGGGAAAGAAAAAATGTTCAACGTGACCGAGGGTACGTGACTCAGGATATATTAGTAGAAGGTATATTAGCACTTGGGTGGGTGAGTTGGTGGAATGCTGGTATACTGGTAGTCTGTTGGAACTATGATAGTGAAGATAATTGTAAATGCTACTCTTATGACTTAACTATTTCAAAACTGGTAGTGAGAGAAGCTACTAAAAGAGAGAAGCTGAGAGAGAAGCTACATCAAGTATTTCAAACTTCCTGAAGGAGTTTTAGCTACCTACATTATATACTGAAGATGTAAGGGTATTAGTTGTGGTGGTCATATGTGGTTGAGTAAAGTCCCAAGATACTACTTTTCACATATTTTCCTGCTTTTGTACCAAAAAATCATGAATTTTTGCAACCATAATGAAGGTTCTTGTCGTAGGAGATTCTCCAACACTCCTCTTCTTAGCTTCAAAGATAAACAGAAGTGGAGTTCATTTGACCTTCTTTCCATACTCAATATTCCGCTATGATAGGCGTTCACCTTTCACGTTTCGTGGACTCCAACCTGAGACATTACACCTTGTTCCGCAAGTGACAGTGTACAACCTACTTGACTTATCTACCCATTTGATAGAATTAGCAAGGTCTAAAGATACATTTGACGCCGTGTTCATGGATCTCGAGTTTAGGGACTTTCTTATCTTTGCACCAAACTTCCTCGAGAAACTGATCACTGACTTCACCATTATGTCTACAGTGAATTGCCGCCTACCACCGACGTTCCACCCAGTCAGCGAGTTGAATATCTCGTCAAACATGGAATATGTAAGGTCAAACCCTTGTATTTGTCACTTTAAACCCATAACACCAACCCTACAAATTGTCAAACATCAACTTTTCCAACTGTCACATAATATGGAGAAGTTGCTCGATTTAGGATTGAGAGAGATATCTAACGTCTTTGACATAAACCCGTCAAAGTTCATACACAATCAGAACTGGACACAGCCTTCCAGAGTACAAGTATTCATGGCAGTCACCAACTTTACATCAGATGACGATAACGTATCTATTGACTCGCAATTGGGTGCTTTGGTCAATGGAACAGAAGAATTGACTTACGGGGAGGATTTTCACGATTGCAATAATATTGAACCTTCGCCGCCACCTCCGCCACCTCCATTAAAAGTTGAAGTTCCAACACCAGCTGTACTGCACGATGATAGTGCTCTACTCGCACAAACAATATCTCATCTAAAGCTGCTTTCCCCAGCGCACTTGGAACATATAAAAAGAGAGCTTTATGGGCAGGACAGCCAATCCCTGAACTCTCCAAGTGAAGGGAGCCAGTGTCCTCCAAATAAAGTATTACGAAAGAAGCAAAAGTTTTACAGAGCTCCAACATCCCTCAATCAAAGGACTCCGCTGGAGAAATTACGTGCATCCCAGTTGAATTTGTTGGAAACTGTACAGTCTACAGGACTTGTGACATCAAACAGGTTTGGTGAATGGGAGTCTAGTTCAAGTCACAATAGCAGTTCGCAAAGCAGCACTTGGTCAAGAGACCGTAACATGAATGGGAACAAGTCAGAATCAAACCAGAGAAATCAAACACATAATTAGTCATGGTTATTCAAGTCCGTTGTAGACCTTGAGTGTAAGCATTGTTCCATGAGAAGTGAATGATTTGCTTCCATGATAGATTTTCGCATCTCGTTTTTTAAAATTCTGAGGAATACACATGTCTACGGAAATCACATCTAGTGCCGCGGAGCGACTCGTTGACGAGGCATTTACAAAGGAACGAGCATTAGAACGCGACCAATACGCCAGGGATGAACTTAACGAACAAATTTCAAAAGTAAAGAAATCCTTAGGTACCGCTAAAGTACTGATCTCCAAATCCATCATCATGCTGAAAAATGATTCCATCAAGAAGCGAGTGGAGCAAATACTATCACAGTTCGAAACTTCCGAATCCGAAGGGTCCAATTTACTTTTGATCGCCCCTTCTTCTGGGATACTGAAGCTCATAGGTGTCTTAGAAATAGCCAAATCAAAGACCGGACTAGTACATTACAACAAGGTGGTGACATACAAATCAACCGTGAATCCAAATAAGAGAAGCAAGGCGGTCTCTTCCCACATTGATCTGGAGAATCCATCTGAGCAAGATCTTATCGATCTTGGGGTCAAACCACCAAAGATGTTTTCAATTCCAGTGATGTACATTCTCATTTACAAAAACAACCCTCATGTTAACCTTGGGGATGGATGGGCATTGCAGGTATAACCTGCATTATGATTTGCATAGATTAGTAAGGTTCACGAATGGTGAATTTTAGAGGTTTTCAAAACGGTAAGTATAATAGAAGCTAACATATGATCAAGTAGGTGTGGTGCGTGTGTAGGTGGTGTGAGTCAGCTCGTGACAAATATCACATGACTTTCACCCAATGAAAATCCAGTGGAAAAATAGTGAAGAAAATCGTAAGATACAAAATCTAAATAGGTTCACCAACACCGATACATCAATATGGCTATTGACGCTGACAACTTCAAGTTCGAGACCCCTCAATTCGACGCTAGATTCCCAAACCAGAATCAGACCAAGAACTGTGCCCAGTCTTACATTGATTACCACAAGTGTGTGACTGTCAAGGGCGAAGAGTTCGAGCCATGCAAGATTTTCTTCAAGACCTTCACTTCCTTGTGCCCACTCGACTGGGTTGAGAAGTGGGATGACCAGAGAGCCGCTGGTAAGTTCCCAGTCAACATGGATGTTTAAGCATACATATCAATAAAGAAAATGTCATCATAGAACAGGCTATATTTTGAAATTAGCGATAAATGTAGTTATATGCCAATGTTAACTAAGAATTACAATGGTATAGTAGATGCTTCACAGTGGAGATTAAATTAACTTCCTTTATTATATAAGTTACATGAAGTCATCTTCAACCCAGTTTTCATGTCTCATCTCGTTAGTGCTACCAACCATATTCTGTTCCGAGAAAAGGTCAGCGTATGGGTCTTTGTTGGTTTGTTTGAGACGAGCATACTCACGCTGCATATCCTCATTCTCTCTTTCCTGTTGCTTTCTTTTGCTTTCTATCGTTCTAACCAAATCAGCTTGTTCAGTCTTGAAAACTTCGATATCCTTCTCAGTCTTAGTCTTGTTCAACTTGTTGATGATCATGTTCTCTCTCTTCGTGACTTTAACGCGCTTGACTTGCTTTGGGTTTTTGAACGTGACAGTTCCTATGTCCATCGAGCCATTGCTAACCAAGTTCTCCACAGGAGTATATATCACAGTGATATTGTTGAGCTTATTTCCCTTAATAGAGTTCGCCTTTGTAAGCTGAGCAATTTGGTCCAATATGTCTGGGTTGATCTGGAAGGACGAAAAGTGCGTGAACGAGACCAACTGCTCTTCGGTGAGCTGCAAGTACAAATGTGCTGATGAATGATTGTCCACATGAAACCAGATGTTCTTCAGGTTAGAGTGCTTGATAAGGGGGTCATTTTCAACCTTATCTTTACCCATATACACAACAGCTTCCTCACCGGACCCACCTCCAAAATCGTCAAGCTCAGATGAAGCCTTAACCTTGAAGTAGTAAACCATCTGTAATTGCAAAATCAACTATACCATTACCAACTTGGGAGATGCAAGTCACATTATTAGTCACGTTATGAAAAGCACGTTACCAACATCACATGACTCAACTGACGTATTGTCTGCGTCTTTGTTATGCTGGCAATCGCCATTTTCAAACAAAGAACTCCTTCGGTGTTTTTGTGTTGCTTCCAGTACACGAATTTGAGAAAACGCAAACATTTTTTGTTGCCTCAACAATTTGACGAAGAGGACACAGTAGTTCGCATGGATTTGAACATACTTGAGTCCAACTTGACTTGAGTATCGTGAAGTCGACGCGACCGCGGTTGTTAGCTGAAACAGCCGCAATTGAGCCTCCCCCTACAAAAGTTTCAGGAGCGTTATGTGCACAGCCTTTTCATTCCTGCCTAAAACAGTAATCCCTTGTGCTTTTCTTTACAGGAAGTTCAAGAAAACAAAAAATCTTACCCCAAATAAGTTATTCTCTCTTTACTACCAACTACCATTCTTTCCCTTACAGGTATTTCATACTGATTCACAGTCACCCAGCGGTATCTCCAACTATCTACATTCTTTCTAGATTGATACCAAGATAAGCGTTTTTGATATATATCATTTGCGCTCCCAACTACTTACATTCTTTCCATTTTTTGAAACTTATACCCAACCCAATGAGTATTGACTACGAGTCGCTTTTGGAGTTCGAGGAGTCGCTCAGATCTACCTCCTCTACAGGCCACCGTGCTTTACTTCAAAACCTTGCTCTCAAGATCGAGTGCGCTAGGGTCGCGTACTATGAGAATGATGACAACTCAACTACTGAAGAGTTCACAGGAGACGACTTGGACGAGTTGTTCAAGAGCTACAAGTTCTCCGAGGATGAGTTTGCGACCTGTTCCAAATGCGGTCGCTCTCTTTGTTGCGAGGAACTGACTTACCAATCTTGCTGCAAATCTTTCGTTGCTGCAAAGAATGGAGTCTACTCCAAGCTTGAGAGATCTTACTGGATGGCACTTATTAGCAACCCTACCAGAACGATTAATACTCTTCCTAACTACACGGAGTTTTTATGCTTGAAGCAAGGCATTCCAAACCAAGTGAGATCTTTGGTGTGGAAGAAGCTCTTCTTGCTCAACACAAACAAGATTCCCCAGACTTCAAACCTTGTTTTCAACAACTTTCAGCATTCATACAATTCAGAGATATCCGAGCAAATCAGTAAGGATTTGAAGAGAACTTTCCCAACTGTCGAGTTTTTCAAGGAAGAACAGACAATCAACAGCTTGTCAACAGTTTTGAATGTTTACGCCAACTACGACGCGCAGTTGGGCTACTGCCAAGGATTACTCTTCTTGGTTGGTGTCTTGTGCTACCATTTCCGTGCTGACAGTGAGCTTACTTTCCACTGTCTCACTTCGATTATGGAGTCGGAGTACGAGTTGCGCGACATCTTTACTGCGTCAACTATGTCTGACACTCTTCAGCAATGGCACGGGGAGTTCTTGGACATTCTCAAAGCAGTTGACCCTGAATTATTCAACCACTTGACCCCGTTTGTCGAATTGCAGGCATTCTTGTACCAATGGTGGTTATCATTTGCATCATCCCACTCTCCAGACTTGTCTATCGTGAACAAAACCATGGACTTCTGCATGTTACAAGGCTGGAAGACTGGTTTATTCAAGATTTCTCTTGGTCTCTTGATCATCAACAAGCCAATTTTGATGAGTTTAAACAAGGGTGACGAAGAAGTCATCTACCAGCACATGCTCAATGAATCGAAATGGGGTAACGTTATCAATGACCTTGATTTGTTCTTCGGAGATTTGTTGCTCAGCTGGGACGACACTCTCTTCGGAATTGACTCGGATGAAGCCGAGGATTACTACAACAAGACGCAATCGACAAAGACTGCCAACGTTAGTCTCGTTGACAAGATCAAAAACTTATCCATACTATCTGCTCCACAGCCACCTCAACCACCATCGTCATCGGCATCGTCGTTCAGATACAGATCAGACAGCTCGGGAGCCAATAGATCGAGCCAGTCGGTTTTCTCTAACCCCAAGAGGGCAACCACTGCGGAATTGGAGTCCATCTACTCAGACATTAGTGAGACTTCTCTGCAGGAGAATGGAAAAAGCTCACTGTTCAGTGACTACTTGAAGTTCCCATACTTGAGCAAGTCCACTTCAAACGATAAGATCGTGACTGAGAGAATTCCCGAGGAGGATGTTGATGTGGAGAAGGAGAGTATGAAGGTGTTGCTTATGAAGGCATGGATACTTCTCGGCGATGACACTGAAGAATCGCGCACCTTGAAGAGCGAAATCGCCAAGGTCGTCGAGGTTTAAATGGGTAAGTTTTATATAGTGATTTCAAGATAATTTACGCACCTGACTTAAGTGGATGTCGTGGTATCCGAGTTCTATATGCAGGAAATTAGAGAAGATGTATTCTCGGGTTCGAGAATTTTTAT